>BQNB010099152.1:0-15611 GCA_026074375.1 Tanacetum coccineum
GTACCCATTTGCAAAAGCTTGGATAGTTCGTATTCCGCGTTCCGATCGCTGCCACCCGATGCCATGAACAATAATTCGAAGAACAAATTTTTTTCCCCGATGAATAGTACCCCGTGAGGTGAACAGTACCCCCGTGAACAATACGTGAATAGTTTTATTTTATTTTTATTTTTTTTGGAAACCCTAAATCGAAAACCCTCAACGAGAGCACCAATTGATACGACCCGCTTTGGGTTGTATCGGATAGTAGCACCACTTTTAGCGTGTGCTTGCTCCGTAAGAATATAAAGAAGGAGAAGAGATAGATTTGCACCACTATAACGTGTGCGAGCTCCGTAAGAAAGGAGGGAGAAGCTTAGAGATTTATTGATTAACTTGATTGATTGATTAACTGATTACATTATGAAACCTTAAATGCTAGTTATGTGATAACTCACAAAATCAAACACTTATCCTAACACAACTCGAATACATATCCTAAAACAATGACTTATCTCAAAACAATTAAAATAAGATAGTTATCCTTGTGCCATCATGATCCTCATGCGTATCATTCGGCAAATAACTAACCAGTTAAAATCAGATTATATAAAACAATGACGAGCACTGATCTATATGAGTAGAAGTTTAGTCCGGTTTGAGGGGGAGCTAGGGTTAGTAGCAGAGGATGAGCCACAATCATATAACATCTTACTTCTCTAAAAAACTAAAGGATGACTACATATTGTGTGATGATGTCCGAGGACTCTCAACACAAATGCTCCCGAGAAACCTATGAACCAGCCACATAAAGTTCCTGTACTAACCACGACCTTTTGACTGAAATATTTATCCGATTACCTATTCTCTCTATTCATCTCTTTACATGCGTTTCAAAACAATGGCTAAAAATTCTCAAATTTCTTATTCAAAATAAAGGGTAGGTCTGGCACTTTCACCCTTTAAAAACGCAGCCGATACTAGCTTGGATTCTCCTGTTTGGTCCTTTTGTTAATCACATTAAGATCGCAATTGATTGTGATTTTGTGTACGTTGATTCCTAGAATTAACAACAAGAAAAAACACATCGAAAACTCCCTACATTAAGGACAGGTACGGAAGGGTGTTATGTTAATTTTATGGGATGAAAGTGTCTTTTGGCTCCACTGAAGGAAGCTTGAAAAAGTAACGATATTGCAATCCTTAGGCAATGGTTAGCATCTGTGTTACTAAGTTTCGCGAAGGATGCTTTTGATTACGTATATAATCCATCCACTAATTGTTGAAAATCCTTCCGGAAATCATATTACTCGAATGTGTACATTTCCAATGTTTTTGGATGTGCTGGAATTGAGGTTGGCATTTGATTCGATACAGAAATCACCTGTAACGACAAAAGTGGGTCGAAGCTGGACCACAGTGTTCTGACATTTTTATACAACATTATTACTGGTTCTTAGAGAAAGGCCAATTGGATGCCTGTGCCAATGAGCGATTTAACTACTTTTTTTTCTACATTTTGACAGTGCAATGTATAAGGAAATAATGCATTACATTGGTTTTACTTTTTTTTCTCTGGTTCTAGCCAACTCTACTCGGGCTAAACAAAGACAAACTCTAAAAAAAGTGATTAAGAGCGACGATATATTATGCACAAAACATGCCTGAAGACATGCATTTCGATTTATATATACTTCTTTCCAGTTCATGAGTTGTGTCATGACATGTTATAAAGCGAACAACGTGGAAGTGGTTATTTATACCAAACTATGGTGGAAGAGCTTCGTATTGGATATTGTTTTATGCAGAGTTCCCTTGAGAATAGCCACTTACGCATTACAAGCTGAAAATATCGAATACCCGTCGACATCCAATTATAAACAATCCAAACAAGTCACCCTCAAGAGCATGCAAACAAGGAAGAAACTTCTTACTCTTATGGCAAATAGAACCTTCCAATGATAATAACCAGGAAACATTACCATCAAATATTGCATCTGGCTAGGGAAATATATCTCGTCGCGTGTTGTTTGCTTCTTGCTCGGAATTACACCAGTCAAATGAATCTTTGATTCTACAGCAAACGGTGAGCGCTATTCCTGCATCACAAGCTAAGCATTCTACCCTGTCCATATAACTGAAGATCCTTGTAAGGCGTTCTGGCATAGTTTTCTGATTCAGTAGCATTTCGATAGAACAGTCTCTCTATGGGATACACTCCTATACACTGGATGACATCAGGTTTCAATATTCAAACACAGAGCGACGCGAGGAAATCTCTTACATATGTAAATTCACAACATACTCTCTGAGCCGAATTATGACTGAGTCTAGATCGTACCCCAATTACAATACAATGGTATTAGATTGCTATCGTTTTAAGAAGCATTATTTTTGAGAAAGGGAAGATAGGTTCTTTTTTTGGTGTCAACGTGAGTCTGGCAAAGGTTGTAGAGAATAACAACCTAGAATATTCAAAATAGGAATCTATCTTCTAGACCCGAAAATGTAATGATATGGGGGGATCTTAATCAACTTACTGAAGTTGTTACCATATTGGAGTTTTATCATTCCAACCATTTTTGGCAAAATGTAGATATGCTACAATAAACAAGTTTCTGATCATAAAGGTTTATGATGAATTCATTTTCCTCATAGCGATGTGTTTGATATCACTTTCCTGTAAAGTTTATTTGAATTTATATGAAGTAGGATAGAAATCTCGGGCTAACAAAGACCAAACAAGTGTTAGGAGTATATTATGCACAAAACATGGCCTGAAACATGCATTCGATCATATATACTTCTTCCAAGTTTAGTTGTCATGACATGTTATAAGCGAACAACGTGGGATGTGTTTTTATACAACTATGTGGAAGAGCTTCGTATTGATATGTTTAGCTCAAAATGTTGATTACAAATGTATTCTGTTGATACCATGAATAGATTTGACTATTTCAGTATTTAGAGATCAGTTGGATCCTGTTACAAACAGTTTATAAAAAACAAGAAGTTTTATTTCATACGTCACTGCATTTTATTTTTTTCAATAATAATTGTATTAGATTGTAAACTAGACAAAAAAAGAAATAGATACAAACATTTGCGATTTATCTATGACATGGTATGTGTATACGCATATGTATTTAGGGTCTAGTTACAGTTTCGCCGGTTGTGTTAAGTCGTCATTATGCCCTAAACATATCGCTAACAAGACAAACGTTACACATTATTTTTTTCTTTGTTTAAACTTTAAACTAAAAAACCATCCCTTAAATATCTGTAATTAACCACAAATTTCCATTGATTGAGCAACATTGATGGATTAAATATATACATGCCAATGCAGGGACGGAACTAGGGTGGGTCTCGGGACACTCACAAAGTTTTGCGACGTAGTGTTAATTTTAGGTAAAATCCTCGATTTTTCGTAAATGCATCCGGTCCATCACTACTAGAAAAAATGCCATTAGCAACAATTAGAAATGTTGCTAGATTGTGCATTTAGCATCTAATTTTATTAAGGAAATTGTTAATATAGTTGCAATTTTTTTAGCAACAAAAAAATTAGTTAGTATTTCTTCAAGTGACCATAAATATTTGTTTTAGTTTAGCAATGACTAAACAATTTCGTTGCATTCTAAAATTAGCACCCGTCGAATTAGCAACTAACACCAATATTTGTCTAATTTTAGTGTTAGTTGCTAATGACATTTTTTCTAGTAGTGTTAGTTATCTATTGCCATATAAATTACGCCCCGTGCGCTCATACTTCACCTAATCCCTACACCCGCCACGTGGTAATTGCCCACAACCAATATTTGTTACCAATTTAAAATCTTAGTCATCTTAGCTAATTGCGCACGGGTGTTAATTTTAGAATGCAACGAAATTGCTTAGTCGTTGGTAAATTAACAACAAATATTTATAGTTATCTTGAAAGAAATAACCAACTAATTGATTCTAATTTTTGCGACTAAGTACCACAACAAAAACACGAAAAAAAGACAAAATTACACACTATATCTACACAATATTTCCTAATCGGCTAAAAGATTAGATGTTGAACTGCACAAGTTTAACAACAGATTTCCTAATGTTGGTTACTGACAATTTATTCTAGGCGATAGTGCAATACAAAAGATTTGTGTTTTTCTCTCTAGTTTTCTCAGCCTTAATCTTAATTAGAGAAAACTGAAAACAATTTTGGTCGGGGGCGCGCGGAGCGGGGTCTATACTTTACTACTGGGTATAATACGTTTTCTGGTCCATTTGTTTTTAAAAAATTTGCTGGGTTTAACGACAAACATAGCCAAAAAACAATTGGACCTCGTTAACAACAAATATTTATAGTTATTTGAAGAAATACCAACTAATTTTTTTGTTGCTAAAAAATTACAACTATATTAACAATTTCCTTGCTAAAATTAGATGCTAAATGCACAATTTAACAACGATTTCTAATTGTTGTTAATGACAATTTTTTTCTAATAGTGCATAAAGATTGTGTTTCTAGTTTTGCTTATCTTTATATAAATGCATCTTGTCAATATGTCTCACGATTCCATCCGCCCATGTAATAAGAATATTACTTCCTCCGTCCCATTTTTATTGTCCATGTTTTCTTTTTGGGATGTCTCAAATTAATTGTCCACTATTAAAAATAGATATGGAATCTTGATAAAATTTACTATATTACCCTTGTTTAAAATTATTATTACAAACTTTAAAGAAGACTTTAATTAATTAGTTAAAGGTAAAATTGTCATTATGTCAAAAAGTAAGAAAGAGAAAGCAGTAATAAATGCACTTTTCTTAAACTGTGTGTTTTTTGTCGGGGGACAATAATTTTGAGACGGAGGGAGTAGCTTAATTAGGTAATCTAGACACCTGATCAAGCTTCAGGGGTGGAGCCAATGGGGCGGCTAGCGGGTGCTCGGTCACCCCCAACCGGCCCAACTTGTAGCTTCTGTAAACTCATTTTTTGCTGATAGTTTTTGCTTCTAGAAAACGTTGCAGAAACTCGTTTTTTGCTTTTGGAAGACGTTTTTTCATACGAGCATAATTTTCCGTTACGTGACGTACATCTGGTGGTTTGAGACAGACAATGACTTGTGTTGAAGAAGAAGACAAAGGAAGAAATGAAAAGTTTCATAGGGGAGTAGCTAATTTATCTGATATATTCAATATAATATGCAAGCTTTTGTATTTTTGTTTTCACTTCATCTTTTTTAAACCAATGAATGTGTAAAGTTAGATACTATGATGTATAGTTTTTTTTAAAACCAATGAATATATCAAGGCAAAAAGGATAAAAAGTCTTATGTTATTAATTTTTAGATACTTATTAAAATATCTTTATTAATTGTAATAAAACATTATCATTAATTGTAATAAAACTCAATTATCAAGTGTGTCAAAAGACTTTGTTTGTCAATAAAAATATGTCATAAAAACTAGTGTGTCACTACATATGTATGAAGAAATTTGTGTAATAAACATGGTGTGTCACTAAAATACTTTACAACTTATAGTGTGTCACTACAAATGTAATAAATTTTAGTGTGTCACTCTATAAGTATCAAGAAATTTAGTGAGACTACAAATGTGTCAAAAATATATTTGTGTGTCACTACTATCTATTAAAAAATTTAGTGTGTCATAATAAAGAAAATAGTGTGTCACTATTAACTAGACATGTTTAATCGATTAATTTTGTGTGTAGCTAGGGAAAAAGCAAAAAATTCAATGGTATTGAAATTGGTCAAACACCCTAATTTAATATAACATAACTAACATTAATTAACAAGGAGTTATGGTATTACCTTTTACTTATTTACTAAAACGCCATTGTTAATCTTAACCATTGATCAATTTTAGCTAGTTGTATCTGACGATTAAAATCCCTCCCTATCCTTTCTATCTCAATCCACATTTCACAATAACCAATCTCTTTGTTAGATACCTTATGTAGTTTTTGCCAAACCGCAATTGATTTTTTTAACTTTTGTGCTAAGTTTAAACATACAATTTATGCAAAATAACCATGGTCTCCAAGTCATGTTGATTATATTTGAGTATTTAGTTACTTAGCATAAAACTGTCATGTAGTTTTTATTTTTGAATTCGTTTCCTGGTTCGAATTTTTAACGCTTACTACGTACATACATTAAAATGTCGTTTGGTTTTGCATATTTGTGTTATGTAAAGATTGGGTTACGTTTTTCTTATTTTATTTATTAAATAGTTGTCCAAAGTTTTATTTGGTCGGTATGTAGATTTTCTTTCAAGGTCAGACGCTACGTACGGTGCTTTTTCATTTACAACGTTTGACCGGGGACTTTTTTAATTGCTCGCTTAGGGCATCAAAAACCTCATCACGCTATTATAGAAATTATTTAGGCCCCCCTTAATATGAATTCCTGGCTCCGCCCCTGTCAAGCTTGACGATAAAGATGAAAATGGAAAAATAACTTTAGTATTTTATAATGCATACTTTTCCAAAATATCATCTTCATGCTCCTATTATATAGCTGTAACGTTACTTTCATAATTAAGGAGTCTTTGGTTTATAAGATTATAGTTCCTAGTTAAGTCGTGATGTAGTTATTTATATTTGAGAGAAACAATAATGAAACTTTTTTGAGAAAGAAAGCTTATTGTATGGTAGAAAAAATTTGGTTAGTTGTTTTTGTTGCTTACGTATATAGCATGCGAAAGGATTACGACTTGATATGTTTATTTAGTGGTGTTAACTAATGGTGAGTCTTTGGTAAATTGGTACTTTAGACCGCATGTAATAGTGATTTTAGGTGATCGCGGTCGCTCCTGTGACTTTAACGTCAACTCGTCTTTCTCTCATTTAGACCAACTGCATGATTAGATGATCGTAATAGGTCATCACAACAACATACGTAACCCTACAACCCGCATTCGAAAAAATCACACTTTTGTAAGATTTTACGATCGGGTCTGATCTTACAATTCCTATTTTACAGAGACAAAAACGATCCTAAGTAGAACAAGGATGTTGATAATCTTGCTTTTGGGAACATTATGGAATCTGATTGTTAGGTCAAGAACAATTTTTGTATTAATTTCCACTCGGATATATACAAGAACAAATTTTGTAGAAACATGACATCAAACCCAATATATACCCTCACTAAACGTTAAATTTAACTGAATGTGATAGCTTAAACTAATAAACTTCAAACTTATTTTAAAATTGAGATGTTATGTTATTGGCTCTGGCCCAAGTATTTTATATAGGAACTGATACGAAATATCTTTACATTGCTGGCTCCAACATGTACAGTATCCCCGTATTCTTGGGATATTGTAAAATTAATACTCCCTCCGTCCTAAAATTATTGTCCCCTGACAAAAAACACACAGTTTAAGAAAAGTGCATTTGTTACTGCTTTCTCTTTCTTACTTTATGAGAGTATGACAGTTTTACTCTTAGTTAATTAATTAAAGTCTTCTTTAAAGTTTGTAATAATAATTTCAAACAAGGGTAATATAGTAAACTTGATCAAACTTCCCTATCTATTTTTAGTAATGGACAATTAAATTGGAATATCTAAAAAAGGAAACGTGAACAATAAAAATAGGACGGAAAGAGTATTATTGTATGTTTTTATTAGAAATATATTTGCCATTATTATCTATCAATGTGGTCCTTACAAATGTTAGTAGTAGTCAACTACGTGTATATCACAATTTATTGCTAATAATAGACTATTTAACTAAAACCTCTTAACTTAATTGTCACTGCATTAAAAATTCGATTAATAATACCGAGAGAATGGGTGACTTTTCTTCTGTTTAGATTATCTGATGAAAGCGAGTTTTTAACTAGGCGGGTTAAAAAAAAAAATCGTAACCATCTTTGATTATATATATTTATAGGGCCTTATCGCGATTCGACCTATAAAACTCTTGCGAAGATATACAATATATTTCTAATTTATGTTAAGTAAAGCGTATAATTAGTTTTAGTACTTGTCAACCACTGTGCCAGACCTTTAACTAAGGCTAGTCGTATTGGAAGGTCGACTGTTGGATCGGTCGCTTCACAAGACACGTCCCCTCAAAAAATGAAGAGTTGGTCGCACAGGGGACCGGATGATTTGTGAATGTTGTGTGTGCGTCTTTATTTATTAAATTGTTTTTGTGAGTTATGTTTTTATAGTGATCGTGATCGTCTTATTACAGGCATTTGATCATGCATTTAGTTTTAAAAGAAAAAAGTTGAGTTGATGCTAAGGTGGTAAAGATGCCACGATCGTCTACGATCACCATTACCACTAGTATTTCTAAACAATACATTTATTGGGGGACCCGACCCACCAATAAAGTGGGCTGCATTAAATTTTTTTGACCCGGCCATTAATAAAGGTTGTTTTTTTTTTTTTTTTTTTTTTTAACATTAGTTTTTTTTTACCAGTTTTTTTTTTTTCTCAAAAAGTTTTTAAAATAAAACTTCCTCTTTTTTTTCCTCGGAATACCCTTTCGCACTGTTTGATGTCGTCGGTTGTCTTTTTTATGAATAATAAACTTTGCAAGTTTCCTACTAACCTCGCGCGCCGCCTAATCGTATCGTTCTTTTTTTTTCTCAAAAATTTTTTTTAAAATTAAAATTTTCCTTTTCTCCTTTTTTTTTTCTCGGAATACCCTCTCGGCACTGGTTGGAGTCGTCGGTCTGTTTTTTTTTGAATAAAACTTTTGTTTCCTCAAACCTCGGCGCTTCCGCTAATCGTCCACGCAAAGCGGCTGTGGGTCGCAGTTTTTTTTTTTTCCTTTTTTTTTCAAAAAATTTCTAATTTAAAATTTTCCTTTTTTTCCTCGGAATACCTTCTCGCACTGTTTGGAGTCGCCTCGGTTGTTTTTTTATAAATAAATATACTTTAAGGTTCCTCAAACTTCCTTCGCGCCTCCGCCTAATCGGTCCCGCTGAGGCGCGAGGTTATTAGCTCTTGTAATTATGCACCTACAAAATGTTGACTTTTTGGGGACAATAATGATCTTATCAAAACTGAATGATTAATACACATTGAAATGTTGTGAAAAAGTCCAACTACAATCTACCAAGAACCTCGAAAATGATAGATCACTACCTAAGATACCATTAAACGAAATCGGTAGAAATAACAATAAATAATGGCTTTTACATATAATTTTTTTCCTATAAGAGGATTAAGTTCTAGTAAAAATCAAAAGGTTCAACCTTTAAATTATGGTTTATCAAAACAGGTACTAATTAACTTTTTTTCATGGCGAAATCATCCATGGCATCGTCAAAATGGAGGTGAGCAACCATCGTCGTTGTTGGTGATTTTAGTGTCATTAACGATCATTTAGGTAATGACGATTTACTAGAGACTAATGAGATTTCATACTTAGCTTGGATACGAGTTAGAGAAGTGTGGAGTACACACTCTTTGAGTATATATATGTTTTTTCGACCATGACAAAATTACAGTGGCATGAGTAATTAGTTGTTAGTACTGACTCAGCACTTAGTTTTCCACCTAGAAGTACTAAGATTGTTAAAGTACTGCTAAGCCACTAAGACGTTGGCAGAGTACTAAGTTGGTTTTATTTACTTTTCCACTAGCAGACAAACTAATGTAGTTAGTATTGATAGCGTACTAAGTAGTTAGTAACATGCTAGGCACTAAGTTGTTAGTATGCTAGCCGTGTAATGTTAAAAAACAGTTGTAAAAAATTGTTTTAACCAACTTTTCACTGCTTAATTGTCCATCTAGAATTGTTTTATAAAACAGATTCATTAGTTCATTGAATAGAACGGAAAATTACACCTTACACAATTCCTTCATTGTTCTTGATTTATGATTCTTGTGCCTATAACATAAATTTCTATACTCCTTATATTATCCCGATAAAGATTTCGTGCAACCCAAGCATTGATAAGGATCGAAATACTTTATACGGAAAATGGACTTTTACATGATATAAGCGAGTTATCCAGGATTATCACACACACCCTAAATAACTAACAAACGTATAAAGTATTTTTGTGATCATGGCTGGAAATACGGTGAAGGATATGACAACGAACTTTGGGAAATTGGACAAGTTTGAGGGGCATGACTTTAGACGATGGCAGAAGAAGATGCACTTCTTGTTGACAACGTTGAAGGTGGTTTATGTGTTGACTACACCGATGCCGGAATTGTTGGAAGATGCAACAGTGGAAGCAATAAGGTATAAGGGCCATAAGCGGGGGTGTCGAGAATGATGACTTCATATGTAGGGTCAGATATTGAATGTTTCTATGTCTGATTTCTCGTTTTGATGTATTTACGAATGTTGAATCGGTAAGGAGTAGTGGGATTCACTTGAATCCAAGACATGGCAGAGGATTTCTTTCTAGTTAGCGAAATCCTTGTGAGTAATTTTAACAATGACAAGATGGTCGATTCTAGACGGTCATGGAAACAATTATATGAACTCCTTATGATCTTGGACAATAACACAACATGGCTTAAAAATGATGAATCATTTCTTGTTTCTAGTATAATTGGTTACGTTTGCCTCCTTCTTGGAAGGATTTACAAAACATACTTTGAAACATGGGTAAAGACGATTGTCGTTGTCCAAACTTTGGTAGTCATTTGCGTTATTAGAGAGATCTCTAAGGGCGCAAGACAGTGACAGGGCCTAAGGGAAAAAGTTACTGGACCTTCTGTGTACATGGCCTGAGAGGGTATAAATAAAAAACAACAAAACAAAAAACAAAGGAAAAGAAGTGATTATAAAGGAACACGGTTTGGTATCGGGTTCCAACAAGATCCTAAGTTGGAATGTTGAAGTGTGGTAGATGGTCACATTAGTGGGTAATATGAAGAACGCAAATGCTGGTGGTTAGGGGAAAGGGTCTAAGGGACCATTCCAAGAACCAGTGTCAGAATTTAGTGCATGTTTGGAAAAGATTTATTAAATATTTTGTTTCACTAATTTTTGAAGCATTTTATGTGTAGGTTGATGCAATTGCGTGGTGGATTGATTCTGGTGCTATAAATCATGTTTGTAAAGATCGTTGCTGGTTTAAGACATTTGAACCGATGGAAGACGGATCTGTACTTTACATGGCTGATGATCATTTCGCTCCTGTTCATAGAAAAGGAAGTGTATTGCTGGAATTTAGTTCGGGAAAATATATTACTTTGTTTAATGTTTTGTATGTTCCAAAACTTCGTAAGAATTTGATTTTTGGTCCTGTATTAAATAAGTGTGGATATAAGCAGGTTTATGAATCCGATAAGTATATCTTATCGAAGTGTGGTGTATTTGTAGGATTTGGTTATTATAACAATGGTATGTTTATGTTGAACTTGAATAAAGTTTCGGATGATTCGGACTATTCTGTTTATATGTCTTCTTCTACTGTTGTTAATTCCTCATTATGGCATGCTCGTTTAGGACATGTACACTATAAAAGAATGCTTGAAATGTCTAAAGATGAATTGATACCTGCTATTGATGAAAATCCTGATAAATTGTATACTTGTATGTGAACCAAAATTCATAGAAAAACCATTTATGTATTACAAGGAAATATGTCATACTTGTATTGATACTTAGTGATTTGTCGCGTTGTTCATGACAACACCATCTTAGGTACTTAAAAGTAATGTGATAAACTTTTTATAGATGATGCCTACTAGGTTTTGCTAAGTTTACTTGCTACATGCAAAATGATGAAGCCCTTGATAAAATTTAGAATTTATACATTCAGAGTTTAATTGACCAAAAAATGACTTTAAATTAAATCCTTACTGCACAGATAGAGGTGGGTCGCATATTATGATCCTATATTTTGTTCAATATGTAGGAATCCATTCATGAAATACAGCTCTTATCACCACAACAAAATGGTTGTGGCTGAAAAGGAAAAAATAGAGCTCTTAGGTACATGGTAATTCTGTATCTTACTCGGTTTTTAGTGAGGGGTTCTGGGGAAAGCCATGTAACGGCTTGCTATTTATTGAATAGGGTTTCCTAATAAAAATAGAACAAGACTTACTCAATTTGAACTCTGGTATAAGATACGCACCCAATCTTGGGCATTTTGCGAGTTTTGGGGTTGTAGGGCCGTTGTTAGGCTTCAACCTAAAAACGTTGAAACTATTGGGGTGGAATAAAGGGTCTTTGATTGCATCTTTGTTGATATGTGAGATTCCTAAGCAATTGATTTTATTGTTATTGTACTACATGAATACGCTTTCTATTAAACTCAAAGTATAGAATCAAGAGATGCCTATATTTGTGAGATTCGTTTCTCTTTGAATAACTAGACCTAATGGTTAATGAATACCAAATTCGGTGATCTCAAAGGGATGATCATTCTGATGATGTACCAAGTGAGATTCCTGAACTCCGTAAAGTGTAAAGTGTTCGGAAAGCTAATTCATATGGATTATGAATTTTCACTATACTTAGTGTGGGTCAAGAGATCAAGTTGGATCATCAATACTTTATGTTATAGTATTGAGGACGGATCATTAGAACCTTATAATGAGCTATGCAATCTCATAGATTCTGCTATTTTAGAAAGAAGCAAGTGACGATGAGATGGTTCTATTATGGAAAACAATATATGGTTTCTATCGTGCTGATTTACCCCTTGGTTGCAAACCTTTTGGTTGCACACATTGGATCTTCTAATGGAAGATGAAAGTCGATCGGAACAATTGACAGTTTAACTGCTCGAATTGGTTTATCAAAGGCTTTAGACAAAAGGAAGGGAATTGAGTTTCCTTCGAGACCTATGCACAGTTTCTTTGTATCACTACTAGTTAGATTGTTGTTAGCTTTAGCTGCTAAACACAATTAGTGATCCATAAAATGGATGTCAACAAACATCCATTTTTAAATGGTGATTTGGTGATAGAAGTGTATTTGAAGCAACGGATAGGATTTTTTATGCACGGGCAACTGCGCATAGGTGTGTAAGCTGGTCCAAGTCATGTTGGGCTGAAATAAGCTCCTATGCAGTTGGCATCAAAAGTTTGATGAGGTTGTGTTATCAGTGGTTTTTCTTTAAACCAATTGACATGTGTGTACTATTAAGCAAATTTGATTGGCTCCCGGTAAAGATGTCATATTTTGTTATATGGTGATGAATCGTTAAATTTTTGGAATTGACCAAAATCAAGATTGATAAAATAAGGAATTTTTTGTCATCGAAGTTCTCATGAAGATATGGGAGAAGCAGAAGTTATTCTTGGTATTACGATTTAACAGTGAAAATAAAGTGATTGTATTACAACAATCTCATTATATTGAAATAAAATACTCAAGAACTTCAATCGGGAAGATGTTCTCGGTGAGTAATCATATAGATCCGTAAGAAGCTTAGCCTAATATAGCAAACCAGTGGCATCAGCTCGAATATTCTAGAGCTATTGGCATGTTGTTGTATGCATATGCTAGCAATAGACCTGATATTGTTATGCAGTTTGTTGATTGAGAGATTTACTAGTAATCCATAGTAGACGGCATTGGCACAGCAATAACAGGGTGGTTCAAGTACTTGAAACGGTGCTATGATTTTAGGTTTATCATATATGAGATACTCCTTGCGGTGTTAGAAGGTTATTCGGATGCTAGCTGGATTAAATCATGTGAAGATTATTCTTCTACGAAGTGGATTTGGTGTTAGCTTGGGGGTTGGCTTTGCCGAATTTTTGAGCTTCAAGAAGCAAAACATGCATCACTGATTCAATATGGAATATGAGGTTTGTAGCATTGGCTGTGTGGTAAAGGAAGCAGATGGTCTAAGAAACTTGATACATGTGATTCCCTATGATGGCCGAAAACCAATAGCAACCATTATCTATCCGATGTGATAGTTGCTCCCACAATGGAAAGGTTATAGTCAGATTATAACAATGGGAAGTCTGAGGGTCAATTAGGTGTTAGCCATAGTATGATGTATAGTTAATTCATGGAATGGTGTGATTTTATTGTGTTTGTCTCGGTAGCCAAAAGAATTTAGATAGACCATTTGTCGTAAGGATCTCGCTAGGACCTTAGTTAAATAAGTCCTAGTGATAGGGCATGGGATTAATGGTCTATATAATCTACTATCTATGAGATACCCAATTCTTCTAATATGACGGTTAGAAAGCTGTATTCAATGTGGAATAGCCATAGCTAGAGGCTGGAACATGTGTATTTATCTTTCTGAGGACATATTGTGTTCTGAACTGCAGTGTATGGTTAGGTTGTAGTTAACCTTCTTAATGATTCTTGTGAAAAAATTGCAAATGCAGGTGCAAGACTTTAAAAGAATTACCTATGTTGAACATGAAAGTTTTTGCCGCCCTCAAGAAGTTGGTCTTGGCTTCCTATATGTCATTAAATGGATTGGGACCACATGGCCCTTGTAAAGTGTCAAGTAAATGATCTTTAGAGTGTTGTAGAAACGAATGTGTTATTGTATCTTAAGGTATTCAATAATGGATATGACGGGTTCAATTCGTTAAGGACACCGCCGAATTTTGAATATTGGAATGTGTATTATACTAAGATGAAAATTCAATCGCAAAGACCATTTTCATTTATGCATTGTTGTTTCGTTATGTTTGTTTAACATAATAGACATATATCTTTATATATGTTTTAGTAAATCAAGGATTACACTAAAATGGGGGGAGGGGGATTTGTTGGATTTTAGTGAAATCAACGGCATTTATGTATTGAGATTTACTAGAGACTAATGGATTTGATATTTAGCTTGGAGCGAGTTAAGGAGTGTGGAGTACACATCGTTGATTAATATGTTTTCGTCCATGACAAAATTCCAGTGGCTGTACTAAAGTTGTTAGTATGGTTTCAGCACTTAGTTTTCATTAGCCAAGTTATAAGTAGTTAGTACTGCTGTTGCCACTAAGTTGGTTGGCAGTACTAAGTTGGTTTACTATATTTTCCACTAGCAGTACTAAGTAGTTAGTACTGCTAGCACTAAGTAGTTAGTACTGCTAGCCGTGTGACTGTTGAAAAACAGTTGTAAAAATTGGTTTTAACAAACTTTAACTGCTTAACTGTCATCTAGAATCTGTTTTATAAACAGATTCATTAGTCTCATTGAATAGAACGAAAATACACATACAATTCTTTCATTGTTCTTGATTTATGATTCTTGTGCCTAGAACATAAATTGCTATACTCCTTATATTATCCCGATAGAGATTTCGTGCAACCCAAGCATTGATAAGGGTCGAAATACTTTATACGGAAAGTGGACTTTTACATGATATAAGCGAGTTATCCATCATTATCACACACACCTTAAATAACTAACAGTCGTCGTTATGATAT
The DNA here is from genome assembly GCA_026074375.1 of Tanacetum coccineum. NCBI lineage: Eukaryota > Viridiplantae > Streptophyta > Magnoliopsida > Asterales > Asteraceae > Tanacetum > Tanacetum coccineum. Next base: position 15,334 of record BQNB010099152.1, read on the forward strand.
ATGACGCTACATTGCAGCCTTCGAGTTTGCCTAACGTTTCACCATTCACACAAACCGCAAGAAATTAACGAGACAAAACAAAGCAAAATCATTGTTAAATATTGACCAAGTAGAAAGACGTACTTTGATGTTGATTGTCGAAAATACATTGGTTAAATAGTGAAGAAAATATAAAAAGTGATATCGATAGAAAGTGTATAGCTTATCATGATAAGCAGGGCGATAAAAGTAGATGTTTGGTGATCTTTGGTGGACTCTTATATAGAACTATAGAGTCT
>BQNB010099153.1:0-24990 GCA_026074375.1 Tanacetum coccineum
ATCATTGGTTTAATTTATTTCCATGATTAAGTATCCCTTTGACCCTTGTTACCCAAAACAGACCCGAATTTTGACCTGGCAAAACCATTGAAAAGTTGACGCGTAAAAACCTAACTTAGACAACTCATAAATTCTAAAAAAAATCATAGATGTAGCTAATATCATGAATATTATCCCACGAAAATTTAAAAGGCTAATTCGTTATTGTTTGAGAATTAAAAATCAAATACTACAACTGAATTTTTCGAATAGAAATTCCAGATTCGACACTTAATCTTATAAAATCTAAAAATTGACCTTCCCGACCTCCAATTGACATGAGGCCGGATTTTCCAGAAACTAGATTCATTGAACTTCACTTTAGGCTCAAGAATTATGTTAAAATTAATTTTTATCATTAAGATATGCCCCGTTAAACATGACTTAAAATTCTGCCCAGAGTTATTAACCATGAAAACCCTAATTAACACCCATCAAAACCAACCCTAGGGTTTCTAATCTTGTAGTTTTTATTAATAACATCATTAATGATCATCTAGGGTTTCAAAACATGTAATTAAACCATTTTAAATTAGATTAACCCTAGCGAAATTGACAAGAATATAAACACTTTATTTCTTACAATCTTTTAGGTTTTATATGAAAACTTTTGCATATGAAATCATGATGACACAAGAATGAAACAAATTAAGACTTATCTATGGAATGAGGGAGGAGTACAAATCAAACACCAAGAACACACCAAAGATTGAAGATCAAACCACACCAAGATTACTCAAAAACACCTAAACCTTCCTCTTGCTTGAAGCTTTGATGGAAGAATACACAAAATTATGGAGTAAGAATTTTGAGAGAATGATGAGAATGGGAGAGAGGGGGCCGAATTTATAAGGATTGAGAGAAGGGGAAATCTTTTATAACTTTAAAAAGATTACACATGTTTATCTTAATCCATTTACAATCTTTTCCTAAATAAGTTTCATTACAAAAATAAAAGATTTTGGCGTATAATCACCTATAGGGGGTTGGATTTAAGAGATAAGGAGGGGGAACAAAATAATTTTTTTCCATTTTTAAGATTTCACAAAAATACTTACTAAAACATTTTTACTCTTCATACTTAAAATAGGTTCTTTTAACAAAGGAAAGTAAATATACAAAATAATCAAATTACAAGATATATTATTTTTTTTTTTTAAATGGCCGGATACATATAAATTAGGAATTTATATTATTTTTTTATTAACAATATATCTTATGTTATATCTTTAATATTTACAAATATTTATAACCTAATGTTTTAATTTCAAATACTTATTATTAAACTTTAGGTTATATTCAAAATTACCAATATGAAATGAAATTCAAATTTTTAGGTTTTACAACTCTTCCCCTCTAAAAAGAAAATTCCGTCCTCGAAACTGAAATAGGTAAATAAATTCAGGGCTATTCAGATTATCAAGGATGACATGATTGGTATGACAAACGATAGGGGCGCGATGTTCAATCAACCAATCCATGCCTAAAATTACATCAAAATCATTCATATCCATAGGAAACAAATTAGCAAAATGAATCTTATCATCAAATCGAGGCGGACAATTTTGGTATTCGTGGTTAATGACCACCAGACCTTTCATAGGCATAGATATCGATAAAGTATAATTAAGTAACGTAGGGAAGATACTAAGGTGTTTGGCAAACGAAAAAGAAATCACAAAATTTGTTGCACCTGTATCAAATAAGACAAAAGCAGCACGACCGTTCAACGGAAATGGTACCTGAAGAGTTAGCCGCCTGATCCTTGGTCGAAGAAAATACTCGGTCAACGAATGAAACAGCGAAGACATTTAGTTAAGACATAAATACAGAAGGAATCGAATATAATCAAAGGAAAAACTTATGTTCTACCAAATCCTCACAGGTCATAACCTAGGTTCTACAGGGCGTAACCTGACAGCTCTGATACCATAATTGTAACACCCCGCTCCGATAAAGAGACAAAACATCACATTATGTAGGGTCATATTAGAACATATAAACGCAAGCGGAAGACTTTATTAATCAAAATACCAAGTCATGAAACAAAATGACTTCCAACAGTATTAAATTCCAACAAAGCCAAATGAAAGAAATCTTCAAAAGGAAAGGTCTTAAATCATATATCCAAATAAAAAGGGTTCTTCTAAAGGTGGGTCCTCTAAAAGCTCCTACTCTCAACACTCATATCCCAGCTTTCAGCTTAGCACTTGCCGCAGGAAAAGAAAACGCGGCTGAGCTAACGCTCAATGAACAGATATAATAATAATAACAGGAATGAAACGAAGGAATGAATGAAACGGATCACAAGAACTTGCCAAACAAATGCCAAACGATATATATATATAGAACAATGAATAGGATAAGAGTAATCAAAGGAATGCCCACGAGCCCAAACAAATGTCTAAAGCATGCCACATGCTTAGACCCTAAACAAATAATCAGATAGTCATAATCAAATGTACACAGGTATGCATTCCCTGATGTACCAAATGTGATATGGGGTGTATTGCACACACACAACCATTCACCTGAACTGAACGGAACAAAGTACCTAGGATGCATCCATACGCTCCCTGCAAAACAAAGTTATATCCATATACACAAGCACTATGGCGAGTGTACGAACATATATAATCAAATCATAATAAGTGCACATACAAAAGGGAACGCCGTGGACTAATCACACCGCCACAGATAGTGTCATGCCATTGGTGCATCAATGACATGGTCATGGTACCTCCATGACTAGATACAAATAGCTCGGGCAAGATTAAAGCAAAGATATAAGTGAACAAGTTTCTTTCAAAATATTCCAAGATAAATAAACGTATCTAAGTAGCATATCCCAAACAAGAACCAACAGATTCATACAATTGAATATCGAATCAAACGAATTGTCAACATCAAACGAGTCATGATTACGGATAGAAAATCAACAGAATATCAACGAATATCGAATAAATCAAGTAGCCAAACAAATGAGAATGAAGTGTCCTTACTAAAAGGACGGAATATCTGTACGAATAACGAAACGGACTAAAGAACCCATAAATCGTAACAATAGTAAAGAGAGGTATGTATCAAGAATATCTGTACCTTAACAAACACGCAACGGAGAGAACGAACACGAAGACAAAAGATCAAAACCTCTTCACCGAATCTTACTGAATATAGAGTTTACTTGACTTAATTAAGTTTTCCAAAAATTTCGGATTTTAACTACTTATTTAAGGTAAGTTTCCATACATAAATGACCCATAAAAATATCTTCTAAATTTACACCAAAAATCACAGAGGTTCCCACACATGTCTAATACACTCATGATCATTAGTTTAATTTATTTCCATGTTTAAGTATCCCTTTGACCCTTGTTACCCAAACCAGACCAGAATTTTGACCTGGCAGAACCTTTGAAAAGTTGACGCGTAAAAACCCAACTTAGACAACTCAGAAAATTCTGAAAAGAATCATGGATGTAGCTAATATCATGAAGATTATCCCACGAAAATTTCAAAGGCTAATTCATTATGGTTTGAGAAATAAAAATCAAATACTACAACTGAATTTTTCGAATAGAAATTCTAGATTCGACACTTAATCTTATAAAATCTAAAAATTGACCTTCCCGACCTCCAATTGACATGAGGCCGGATTTTCCAGAAACTAGATTCATTGAACTTCACTTTAGGCTCAAGAATTATGTCAAAACAAAATTTTATCATTAAGATATACTCCGTTGAACACAACCTAAAATTCTGCCCAGAATTATTAACCATGAAAACTCTAATCAACACCCATTAAAACCAACCCTAGGGTTTCTAATCTTGTAATTTTTATTAATAACATCATTAATAACATTCTAGGGTTTCAAAACATGTAATTAAACCATTTTAAATTAGATTAACCCTAGAGAAATTGACAAGAATATAAACACTCTATTTCTTACAATCTTTTAGGTTTTATATGAAAACTTTTGCATATGAAATCATGGTGACACAAGAATGAAACAAATTAAGACTTACCTATGGAATGAGAGAGGAGTACAAATCAAACACCAAGAACACACCCAAGATTGAAAATCAAACCACACCAAGATTACTCAAAAACACCTAAACCTTCTTCTTGCTTGAAACTTTGATGGAAGAATACACAAAATTATGGAGTAAGAATTTTGAGAGAATGATGAGAATGGGAGAGAGGGGGCCGAATTTATAAGGATGGAGAGAAGGGGGGACAAAATCTTTTATAACTTTAAAAAGATTACACATATTTATCTGAATCCCTTTACACTCTTTTCCTAAATAAGTTTCATTACAAAAATAAAAGATTTTGGTGTATAATCACCTATAGGGGGGCGGATTTAAGAGATAAGGAGGGGGAACAAAATAATTTTTTTTTCCATTTTTAAGATTGCACAAAAATACTTACTAAAACCTTTTAATGCTTATCCTTTAAAATAGGTTCTTTTAACAAAGGAAAGTAAATATACAAAATAATCAAATTACAAGATATATTTTTTTTAAATGGCTGGCCATATATGTACATATATATATTTTATATATTTTTAAAAAAAAATACCTTATGTTATATCTCTATAATTTCCCAAAATTATAACCTAAAGTTTTAATTTCAAATGCTTATTAATAAACTTTAGGTTATATTCAAAATTACCAATATGAAATGAAATTCAAATTTTTGGGTTTTACAATGTTTATTGTTTCAGTTACATCTATGTCATTTTGAACTTTGGCTTCATTACTTTTTTGCTTTCAAAAATTAACCGTGTTGCCCTGATTTTAAAACATTGTTTTGCAATTGTAGTTCAAGATTCATACAATGTGCTTCTAGTTTTGAAAATTCTTTTTGAAACTGGGCATCTATCTTTTTGAGAAAAATATTTTCAGACTCGAGAGGTTGGTGTGAAAGTTCAGTTGTCTTGTTTTCAGTTAACTTATCAAGCAAAGGACGTTTGTCATGACATTGTTTAGCATCTTGGTAAGCCCTTTCTCCATTAATGAGGTCAGGTTGCTCAGCATGATTTTGTTCTGTAGCAAAGACATTACATTCAGAAGTCAATTGTACCTCAGCCATTGGCTCTTCGTCATATATGGGTTTGATATCTGCATTATCAGCATCTGCATCATTCACAGACCTACTGCTTGTATCTTTCTTTTCAAATTTTGTCCCATTGCTTTCTGTGATAATCAAACTAGCATCCAATGCTTTACTCGAATCAACCTTTCCCTATTTTGTCTGCATCTGTCTTTCATTCACCCTGCTGTCATACTCTCTTTTATGCAGTGCTCTTTCATCAATTGACTTCTTAACAGATTCCATGTGTTGTATCAGTGTATCATGGAATTGTTGAACCCCGATTTGAGTGTATTCTAGAAAGTACTTCTTGTCATTTCACCATCATAATCCAAAGAAAATCGTGGATTGATGAATTGCTGAATCTGTGTCTTTACTCTGAAAGCAGCCATAGATCCAATCTCTTGAAAATTTTCTTTTTTACAAGTTGCTTTTCAAGTTGATCTACGTTGAGGAACATTATGCATGTGAAAGTCTGAACATACTGACAAAAGAGTATCGCAAATGCCCGTTTGAATCCACACTCGGTTCGAGTTCCTTTTAAGGCATTGTTTGAAAGAACTTTGAGGTGTAAATGAAGTAGTCAAAAATATACCATGCAACTCTCTTTTACTTTCTCTTGCATTTGTTGCATCTGTTGTTCTTCTACACGAAGGTATAGTATCTTTGGTTTCCATTTAATGTGAATTGTGAATATGATTTGAGGATCTTAAGTAGATAAAGTGATGTTTTTGTGGTTTGTTGTTGATGGAATCGTTGTTGTGAATCGGTGTTGTTATGAGAGCACTTTGTTTGTTTGATGAGTTAACAAAGGACTAACAATAAAATTATAAAGTCGTTAAGGGTTCTTTGTTGTCAATGTTAACTGTCGTTAAAGGTTTGTACAAACAAGGACTAACAATGCAACACTTTTGGTAACAAAGGACTAACGGTGAAATTGCTTTGTCATGAAGGACCAATGGTGAAAAGGTGTTAACGTTACAAGGTTAAAAGGTATTAACTTTGGCAAACATGGTCCTTGAACCCTTTTCTTTGAACTTTTCAAAATTGTTTTGAACCTTTCTTTATTGAAACCTTTCAAAAACTACTTGAACCCTTATTATGAACCTTTCAAAACAATTTGAACCTTTCTTTTATGTAATTTATTAATTTACGTATGCATGAAGTATTATTTGCCTTCTTCTTCCTTGTATGAAACTGTTATCGTAGTTTTAAGGTTTACAGATTCGTGTCGTAATGATTTATCAAAATAAAGCACGTTACGATGATGTATGAATGATCGCGATGCTAGTGAGTGTCGTTGTAAGACCCGCGCACCTAAAAACTCGAAAACCTAAACCGCTTGAGAAAATACAAATAAATCGCGAGCAAACATTAAACCGCGACCTGTTTGTTCTTAATAAACCGCGACTAGAGAGTCTTAAACCGCGACCTCGATGAAGCTTAAATCGCGAGTATTCAAAACTTTAAACCGATTGTTAAATCACGGACTTAAACTCCGGGATTAAATCACCTGTTTAAATCGTGGGTTTATGTAAGGTTAAACCTCCTATATCCTATTAAACCGCGACTTTTTGCTTAAACCGTGAGATTTTTCCTTAAACCGCGAGATTTTTCCTTAAACTGGGAGATTTTTGTTAAACCGTGAACACTTTTAAACCGCGAGAATTTGCTAAACCGTGACCACTTTTAAACCGCGGCCACTGGTAAACCGCGAGGATGAATAGCTTAAACCGTGGGAACGATGAAAACGTACAAACACACAAAAAACACTTAAAACCACAATTTTTAATGTTTTTTCTTGATTCTTTTTGCCCAACTAAGTATTATTAGGCTATATCTATCATAAAAATCCAAAATTTAACGTTTTTAACAAAAAAATATGGAGTTCAAGATTTTCGTACTATATGGCCTAAAAAACAAAAAAATTGAATTTTTGCAAGATAAAACGCACACGAACCACAATTCACTTATCCACCCGAGCCTTTGATACTACATGTAGGAACCAAACTATATCATTTCACTTCACTTATACATGATTAAGACTAGAAGAAAACAGGGAGAAGTTTAGAGAGAGAAACAAGTAAGAGAAAGATGGTGGATGGATTATCACAAATGTGTATGTGTTACAAATGAGACAACCAACCCCCTCTCATGTGTAGAGAGGGGTATATGTAGTCCTAGAGATGCCTAGGTTAAGTCCATTGGTCGGGCTCAGGTTTTGGTTAGGCTTAAGCCCATAATGCTTACAATATTAGATTAATAAACGATCCCAATACGCTTTCTAGCCTATTACAACGTATATAAAATAATGACCGTGAATTTCTAAATGAATGATCGTAACTTCTTTGTTCGACTCTATATTTTGAGGCTAACATAAGGGACCGGCACCTGACACACATATTCATCATTTTTTACAAAATCATTTGGTGACTTGGCGTAAAGGCGTAAAGCTTACTAAACTTGATACCGAACATATAACCCTTATTTTAAGCATCGTTTTTACTTCAAGCTAGTATACCAAGTGTATTTAACAACACAACTAATACAAGTCAAGAAACACAATACTTTTCATATTTAATCCCCCTTCATGGGTAATTTGATACATGGAGCGTACTCGATTTTTACAACCATTTATTTTGAAAATTAGAGCGACGTGGCTCTGATACTAATTGTGGAATACATAGAGGGGGTGAACATATTTCTGTTTAAAAAAACTAAAATGTTTTGTATCTAATTGTCGATCAAGCATGACACAATATGAAGAGTGTTCATACTAGTTCTACACTATATATATATATATATATTAGCAAAGCGTATCATAACAATGCAAAGCTAAGCAAAATATTCACATCTATGCATGACAAAAACATAATCAAAACTATATAAGAAACACGACACGCAATTATCTATATAATGCAAGTATATATATAAAGCGATAAATGCGAATCTAAATGTAAAGAGATGCATAAAAGGAAATACATACCGGATACGATGATTTATAGTGGTTCGGTCACAAAGCTCCTCTTCGCCCTACTCCACTCTCGGAGTACCCAACTCGAGAGTTACTTCACTAGTCAACAAGCTCCTTTCTAAGCGGAGAAAACTTTACAATGTCACTTACATTATTTTTCGACACTAAGCTAGATGTTGAGTTCTACTTCTGGTACAACTAAACCCGTCATGTTTATGGCCTAACATAACTAACCACTACGTCGCTAATGTTTTCTGACACTAAGCTAGATGTCGAGTTCTAATATTAGCTAGAACCAATCTACGACTCACTAGTTATGTTTTATGGTCAAATATAACAAACCTTGTGTTTTAAGGTCCAAACACATAAACCAACTATACTACAATCTATTACAAGATGTTACAATATGAGATCCATGACTTAGTAGTCAAATGGATACAACTAATCTAAACATCAAGAACTTTTTTATACAACCTGGTCTATTTTATACACATAAGTGATTAGATGAAATCACCTCTATGTGACCCAATCTACTACATGATAACCAAGTAATCAAAGGAGATCACTTTCATGTAGAGACATCATATACATCACTGCATACCCCTTGGTACTATTGGAACTAATCTAGGAAGTAACCATGGATCAAGCCTAATGCTAGAAACATGATAGAAAATCAAGAATATAAAACTTGTGTGTGTGGTGATTTTAGCTGTGGTTTTACAACCAAGGAGGAGGGGGGATATGAGCTTCTTTATATAGGCAAAATCTTGATTTAGATAAAAAGGTGAACCAACCAATGGGTAATAGGGTGATTGGGTAAAAGGGTGAGCTAACCAATGGGTAAAAGGATGCATTGGATAATAGAATTCACCTAAATTCAAAATTTGAATTTATTAGTTTCCCTCCATTTTCTAGAAGCCTTGATGGGTTTTGATGGGCCTTGATGGGCTGACCACTATTGGGCCCCTAATGGGCTTGTCTGTTTGCTTGGCCTAATCTAATTAATGAAGTCCATATGTGTAAGAGTACATGGACATCGAGAGGAGTTGATCAAAACGAGCTTTGATGAATGTATGCTTGCCTGTGGTAGATAAGGATGTCGAGATCTCTGTGTGTTAAAGCATGCTCATTCTCAAGCTGTCGATAGGAGTTGACGAATGTTTACGTTGATGATTTATGTATATGAGTAATTTGCATATTTTACGTAATGTTTTACAAGTTATATGTTTGTCATCACCAAAACACATAAAGACTGTAAAGATTAAATACTGTAACATTTGCACAAACAATAATAATTTGATCCAATTTCCGTTTTGAGTATAAACAAGAAGTCAAACTCATAATTTATCTAGATTATAGAAATATCAAAAATATAACCACATATATTTTCCAACATCTAAGTGTTTAAATCTTACTTGATTATAACACGAAATTACAAGCTCTTTTCTAAGAAGATAAGAATATTCATCGAATTGCAACTTACACTTGCATTGAGAATGACATATTCAGTCTACTTGTTTAAAGGTATGAGTTAAGTATAAATATCATTCATCATTTAATTATGATTTATTATACGTGTTTAATTATATGTTTATCTTTTCTTTTTGTTAACATGCTAGGTTAAATTGATTAGTGTTTGCTTAGGATTGCCTGAAACCTAGTTATAATACTTGATCTATTGTTTCTTACTAGTGGTGTATGCGTTAGGTGTTTTAAAACTAGCTATAATTCGTACTTTAGCTAGATGTTAATTAATGCATGACTAACTAACGAATCCTACACCATATATAGTTGATTAGGTAAGTATTTATTGTGTGTGGTTGCTATTCAACATTTACATAGACGTAAGATTGACCAACCCGCAATCGAATATAGGTATACTTCACATTAGACTAGCTTGGGTGTGACAACGCAATAGCTCAGGTAGAGTAACTAAGGAGTAGTTCATCTTAAGTGAACACGCTTTTCCCCTATACGAATTCCCACCAATTTTACATTTCTAGCAGATTAGGAATAGATTTAGTTTAGTTCAAACCCCTTCTCTCAACATATTGATTTTGATTGATTTCTATAAAACTTAAAAATACAAAAAGAACCATCCCTCGACCTTGACCTTTACATTTAGGCGACATGCATTTTGAACTCACATCACTATTCCCTAGAGAACGATCAACCCCCCTCACCTGATGCCTTGCCTACACTACATTACAACAGTTAGGTACTCTACCTAGGAGGGTTGTAAAACTTCAGAGTTTAATGACATCAAATAACGTCTAATTATTAGAATCATTTATCCCATCTATATTGCCTGTTTTATATTATTTTTTATAATTTTTAATATATAATTTCTTATCTTTATGAAGTTTAGTTATTATCAAGCAATTGGCGAAAGATGGAGAAAAGAACGTATTTTGGGAGCATAAACGAAGAAGTTCAAGAAAATCTACTGAATTTTAAGAATACGACGTATCATTCTAGACAGATACTCCGTATCCCAAGACTTAGACGAATTCAAGACCATTGCCTGACTTTGAAGAATACGACGAATCCACATCAACAGATACGCCGTCTATGAAACTTGGTCAACACTCAGAACAAAGCACGTTTACACTCGATACGCCGTATCTAGGTGCCTCAATATGCCATATTTAGTGGCGGTTAAAGATTATTCCAGAATATTATAATCATGGAGCCCACGCTGAAGACCCCCAATACGCTGTATCGAATCCCTCCAATACGCCGTATCGACCTGATTTCAAAACCTATAAATAGAAAACCTAACATTCAGTTTTTGGTGTGCAAGTGCAATAGAAGCTTTTAACCACCAAGTACAATTCTCAGACGATTTTAGAAGACAAGAAGGTCATGCAAGTGCATTAATTCCATAGGAAAACTCTTATAACCATTATACTCCGCTATAATTGTTCTTTTAGTGTATCGTTCTTTATGAATTCTACTTTAATCGTTCTGAATATGATACTATGTATTGATACAAAGATTATGGGCTAATACATATAGGTATTAGCCAAGTTTATGATAATTTGATGTTTTGATTTGTTTATATCAATTTTTTACTCTTTCGTTGCATATTAATTATGTTTATCACTTCATACCCGTTTATGGCTTAGTTATGTTTTCATCTATCATTTAACTAGATTTAGGGTTACAAATAAAGCGTTGTAACTTAATTGTTATTTGGGCTGTAGGCTAGAGTCTGTGATAGATACTACATACAACTTATCTGTTAGCCTTAAAATATTAAGTCGAACATGGAATCTTCGGTCTTTATAATATTTACGTTGTAATAGGCAAGAAAGGGTATCGGGCTCATTTATGTAATCTAATTGTGCACGTGTTGTAAAACATAGGCGTCCTATGTTAGGAGCCTAAGTATAAATACCCCTTCTCCACAATGGAGAAGGGTTGGATGTTCATTTTGTAAGGTTTCACACATATTGAATAATCCAAACACCCTCCTTTCCCCTCTCTACTTTTCTTCTTCTTCCTTTCTTATTTTCTATATGTATTTCGTCTTTATGTATTGAAGTGATCATGGTTTAGGAATAACATTTGGTATCAAGAGCCACGGGGTGGGTTTAGTGGTTAGGATAAGCTTATATCAACAACTTTTTAAAGCTTATGGATGCGGCTTATTTATGGTTTAAGAATTTTTAAAGCTTATTTTGATTTTCAGCTTAGTTTTTGTTGTTTGTTTTTGTTAGATCATCATAGATAAGGTTGTTATACTTATTTTCGAGCTTATTGGTTACTTATTACTGTTTTTTCAAGATCAAAAATCTGGGTTTTTGTTTGAAGATTGCGAAATAAGAAAAAAATAATTCGATGCCTGCGAAATGTGTTTGAAGGATGCGAAATAAGTTCAACATTTATCCTGCGGTTTATGTTTTGTTTTATTCTGCGATTTATGTAACAGGGTTTCTTTTTGCGATTTATGTCATTTTAAGGAAACAAAACTCTGCCTAAATTTCATTAATCTTGCAAAATAAGTTTTGACTTAATTCTGCGGAATAAGTTTTTGACTTAATCCTGTGAAATAAGTTTTGACTTAATCCTGCGAAATAAGTTTTGACTTAATCCTGCGAAATAAGTTATCTACTTAATCCTGTGAAATAAGTCTTACAGTAATCCTGCGGAATAAGCACACAACAATAATCTTGCAAAATGTGTAATAGTCTTATCCTGCGAAATATGTTTTAGAACTTTGTAAAATCCCGTGAAATAAGATTTTTATCTTACGGTTTTAGTGCCTGATTCATTGTTTCTACTTCTTCTTTTGGACTTCAAAGACAAGTAATTTTACAACAACAAACCACAACTACAATCACTTTACCTGCTTTCCAATATCATCTTCACTTCATAACAAACACATCATTCATCATGACTACTCCAACCACAACAAACAGTCAAATGCATAATGACATCATGGCAGCTGATTCAAGAGATCGTCCACCAATGCTTGCAACAGGAAGATATGCTCAATGGCAATCATGTTACCTGAGATATGTTGATACAAAAGCAAACTATGTAGCACTAAGGAAATGCATCACTGAAGGTCCGTATGTTCTGTCTGAAATCAAAATTCCAAGTCAACCTACAACAGATGATACTCCAGCAGTTCTAGAACAAACAGTTCCAGAGACATTTACGAATATCTCTCCTGAAAATCATGCTCACTATGATGCGAAAGCTGAAGCAATTCATTTGATCTTGACTAGAATTGGGGATGACATTTATTCAACTGTTGATGCTTGTACTACAGCTAAAGATATGTGGATAGCCATTGAAAGGTTATAGCAGGGTGAGTCACTTAACAAGCAGGATGTCAAGACTAATTTGTTTTGGGAATTTGGTAAGTTTACTTCAAGATATGGGGAGTCAATTGAGTCTTACTACTCAAGGTTTTATAAAATGATGAATGAAATGGTGAGAAACCGGTTGGAAGTTGCTACTATGCAAGTAAATGTTCAGTTTCTTCAACAACTTCAACCAAAATGTCAAGATTTGTTATCAAGCGAACCGTTTACTTGGACAAAGAATCATATCACAAGCTCTTTGACATTCTGAAATAGTATGAGAAAGAAGTTTATGAAATCCGTGCTGAAAAGATAGCCAGGAATGCAAATCCACTTGCACTTGTTGCTACCACACAACAATATCCTGATACTTATTATCAAGCACCAAAATCTCACAAATCATATGCACCATCAGCAAGAACATCATCTTTAAATAGATCTCATGCTACGACCAAACACAAAGGCAAAGAATTAGCCAAACCAATTACACCTACATCTGAGTCAGTTTCTAAAGAAGACAATAATCCAGAACAAGCTCAGAGAGATAAGGATATGTAGAAAAACTTGGCACTCATTGCAAAGTACTTCAAAAAGATCTACCAACCTACCAACAACGACCTCAAAACCTCTTCAAACACCAGAAACAAGAATGTGGATACTTCTCCAAGATACAAAAATGACAATCAGACTAGGCAGTTAGGGAATCAGAGGACAATGATTGTTGTTGGGGCTAGGGAAACTGTAGGAAATCAGGTAGTGCAGTAGAGTGGGATACAGTGTTTCAATTGCTAGGAGTTTGGGCATTTTGCTAAGGAGTGTAGGAAACCAAAACGAGGAAAAGACTAGACTTATCATAAGGAGAAGATGTTGATGTGTAAGCAGGCAGAGAAAGGTGTTCTATTATGTGTAGAGCAGATTGGCTGGCTAGATGACACTGATGAAGAACTATATGAACAAGAACTGGAAGCACATTATAGTTTCATGGCAAAGATTCAGGTAGTCGTAACTGCAGAATCAGGACCTACCTTTGATGGTGAACCATTAGAACAGGTACAATCCAATGCTGACTATAATGTGTTTGCCAATGAAAGACATCATTCTGAGCAACCTGAATCCATTAATGACACATATGTGGTGGAAAAGATTGATAGTAATGTCATTTTTTATTCATCGGGTATGTGTGATAATGATAATTAGGCTGAACAAAATGCTGAAGAATGTGATGATGAGCGTGTTATGCTTGCTAATTTAATTGCAAATTTAAAACTTGATACTGATGAAAACAAAAAGATTCAAAAGTAATTAAAGAAAGCAAACACATCACTCGCTCAGGAATTGAAAGAGCGCAAATCTATTCTTGAGGAGTCTAATAGAAATCGAGATAGATACTTAGGTGCACTTCATGATAAAGAGGTTGAGCTTGAGAAGTACAAAAGATATAATGATTGTACAATTGAAAAAGACTCACTTGAACGTAAATTGAAAGAAACTCTTGGATTATTAGCTTAATATGAACTGGACAAAAAGGAAGTTTTGAAAACAAAAGGATGTGAAATTTTTGTTGTCAAAGAGAAAAACGACGAGTTAGTAAAAACTGAATTCTTTCACAACTTTACGATATGAAAGTCTTATAAAAGAGAAAAATAAGGTAATACATGATTTCAAACGTAAGGAAGAAAAAGATCTTGAAAAATTGATTGCGATGGCAAAACAAGTAAAATTTTTAAACGACATTGTTTATAAAAGAAATCAATCAATTCAAACCATTCATATGTTAGCTCCTAAACCGAGTTCAACATATAATGGAAGACCAAGTTTTGCAAATCCTAAGAACCTCAAGAAAGCTCAATCTGAAAAACCATGTTTGTATGAGATCCCATATGACAAAGATGATCTTGCAAACATATTTGCCCCTGATAGACATTGACTCTTGAACAAGAGAGTAGATCAAAACTTCATAGGGAAACTGTTAAACCATATGACTACACAAAGCAAAACAGTCTTTATGAAATTTTTAAACCACCAACACAGGAATATCTTGATCAGTTGTATTACGCCAATGAAACTCGAAAGAAAATGTGGAGAAAATCGTTTGTTAAATATAAGCCTCACATTGCAAAAACATACGTTTTCTACCTACTCAAGAATCTGTAAGCAAGAGTAGAAAAGATTTTAATGTAATGACAAATAACATAAATTAATTCAAAGAAATTGTTGATCTAGCTTGGGAAAAACACATGCATAATCAATGGCGTCAACCAACTATTCAAGATATGATTGTGCTTTTGAAAAATCTGTTAATTCCTCTTGTAATAAAGTCAAGAGATGATGGTTTCAAATTTGTACATGAACTTAAACAAGAAATGTTTGCAGATTTATAGTACGTTTAATCATTTGAAAAAGAGGTTGACGAACTTGAATCCAAAAAAGATAATTTTTCAAATGAATATGATCTACTTCTCTAAGATTATGTGTCAAAGGATATTATGTGTTCTATTCTTCGTTCTTTTGAGAGTCTAGATGAAAAAACAGATTTACAATGTTTGTATCTAGAAAAGATTAAAGAATGTGAATGTATTACGAATGAGCTTTCCAAACAAAAAGAAAATGTAACCAAAGAAGTTTACATTGAGCTTTTAAGAAGTTTTGCTAAACATGAAAAACATGCAATTTCTCTTGAACTAAATTTACAACATTATCAAGAACAAATTCAAAAATGAAAAAGTTTGAAAATAAAAAAATAAACTTTATTTCGAGAAGAACGTGAACAATATTTTGAAATACAAGATTTGAAAGCTAAATTGCAAGACAACAACATCGCAATAAGTGTGTTAAAATATGCTCATTGAAGTTGGTAAATTTACCTTTCCTGCCGATTTTGTTATCCTATAAATGGAAGAAGATAGTAAAGTTCCTCTCATCTTGGGACGACCATTTCTTCACACTGCTGATGCAGTTATTCGAGTTAAACAGAAACAACTCAATCTTGGAGTTGGAACTGAACGGATGATCTTTAATATCAATTCTGCGATGAAACACTCTTATTCGAACGATGATACCTGTTTCAGTATCGATGTTGTTGATGAAATCTTAGAAGAAGACTTCGATGCTCTTCTAGACGAAGGTAGTAAAATCCTCCATTCCATCAAAGGAACCCTTCTCGAAGAAGAAATCTTTGCTGAATTCGATGAATTCATAGCAATGACTGCCGATGAAAACTCTGACTCTGAATCTGATACCGAAGAACCACCATTCGAGAAAATCACCATCAATACAGACTATAAAATCAAAACATCTCTCGAAGAACCTCCTACGGATCTCGAACTTAAACCCCTTTCTGATAATTTAGAATATGTATTCCTGGAAGAACCTTCTTTTCTTCCTGTTATCATATCATCTCAGCTTTCCAAAGAAAAGAAAAACAAACTTGTATTAGTCCTTAAAAAGCACAAGCAAGCCTTTGCTTGGAAAACAACATACATTCCTGGTATTTGCCCATCATTCTGCAAACACAAGATACAACTTCTGGATGACAAGAAACCCGTTGTCCAAAAACAAAGAAGGTTAAATCCAAACATGCAAGAAGTTGTTAAGAAAGAAATCATAAAACTCTTAGATACATGTTGATCCCTTCTTAACAGATCTTACTTAGTTTGTTAAAGCTTAGTTATATTGGATAGATCCAAGAAAACTATAGTAGAAACTAAGATTGAGAATATCATAAACTATGCGGAATCTAGTTTGCAATAATAAGAAGAACAATGAAACAGTAAAACAAAATCTTTGCTAAACTTTCAATATATTGAATACTATTTTGAATTACAAAATAGCTATGAATACTAACTATGATTGCTATGCAATCTATGAATACTAATATGAAAAAAAACTAATGTGAAAACTAATATCTAGATCTATGCCTTAGGGTTCTTTTTATACACCAAAGAAACCCTAATGGGCTTACAAAACGCGTCAAGTGATCAGTGCATATCTATTCCTAATATATCTCATGCATATCACTTTAGTAGTACTAACTGTTTATACCAACAGTACTAACTACATAACTAATAGTACTAGTTAAACTGGCAGTACTAACACTTTGTACTAGTAGTACTAACTATTACATTAGCAGTACTAATGACTTAAACTATTTCTTCTAATCTTCAATAGCAGTAGTTTCTTCAATTAACAGTATTAACTTGAGACGTCTTTATTCCCAACAATCTTCCCCTAAACTTGATATTTATCTTGTTAATCATCAAGTTTCTTCCAATTAAGTCATTTGTGCTAAGAGGATGCTTCCAAACACTTTACTGTCTTGGTCTGTTTGCTAGTATAAAGATTTTCCTTAAAAGCTCATCTGCCATCACTGAATATTCATCTACTTACAACTTGTTATTCAGCATCAAAGTCATAAGTGCTCTTGCCAATGGATAATCTTTCTCAACCAGCATGAAAATATCACGTCCTCTCTCTGTAGACACATGATGAGCAGCACATGTATCATATAACCTTCATTTCAAAGGATCATGCATATACCTTTAAAGCATCCATAGAATATCATTATCATCTGGTTCAAACAGCCTCTTCAACTCTACCCAAAGTTATCTTTCTTTATCTTCAGTAGGTTCTGTTGAGTTGAATCTTTTATGAACTAGACTCCATAGTTTGACTAGATCATCCCTGTCAAAATTGTTTAGCATATATTCAAAGATCTGTACCTCTGTATGATTACCTACTCTGATGATCTCCCAATACTTTCTTGAGTCTTCAGTATAAACTTCCCAGTCAATGATTGGGTATTTGGTTTGTAGGGCTTCAACATTCATCCCTTCTTCTAGAACTATGATCATTAGTTGTTGTAGTTGTTCTTAAGATAGTTTATCTTTTGATTCTTCAGCTGGTTCTGAGCCTTCTCCTATCTTTTGTCTCTTTGAACTTTATTGATTAAGTTCTTGTTCATCATCTCTCTTTGAGCTTCCAGCTACAACTTTAGGAACAGTATCATCACTTTCCATTAGAGTAAAAGTATTTACCCTCTTCATTATGATCTCAAATAACTCCTTGATTTCATCAAAGGAAAGTTTCTTTAATTGTTGTAGAGTGTGACTTCCCATATGTTTGATATAGTTAGACATGTAAGTTCTTTATTGAGCTTGAGTCATGGGTTTATTCCTCTTTGCTTCAGCTTTCTGTGTAGCAAAATATCTCTTTCTTTGATTAATCAGATCTACAAGCATCCTTGCTTGATCAACTTCACTATACTTATCCATTTCCTCTGCTTGTAGTTTATGAGTTAGCTCTTCATCAACTTCAACTCTTGCTCTAATATCCTCCTATTCATCCTCTGTAAAACCTTGAGCTGCTTGATGTACTTGAGCTATTTTCTGTTTTTTTGTTACATCAAATTCTTCTTGTAGCCTTTGAGCTACTTTTGCATCCCTAGCAATCCTCTGACTTTCGTCTTCATTGAGTTGTTCTTGTAATCTTATAGCTGCTTCATAGCCAGCTCTTTCTTGTCTTTGTTTCAACTTTGTAGTGGTTTGCTTAGGCTCAGATTCTGTCATAATAGCTTTACCTTTATCCTTTGTTGCACTTGATAAAGGAATTATGATGTTGACTTGTTGAATCATACCAGCAGTACTAACTATCCTACTGGCAGTACTAACTCTACCACTGTCAGTACTAACTGCTCTTCTTCTTCTACTATAAGTATGAACTCTAGTTGCATCTGCAAGTACTTTAGCTGCACTCAGAACTCCTAACGGATCTTTAGGTTGATCTTCTTGACTACTAACTTTTGTAGGATTAACCAAAGTAACACCAACATCTTGATCTATTTCTTCTATCATCCTCTACTGTATGGAAGAATCCTCTGAAGCCATGTCATCATCTGAGACCATAATCTTTGCTCTTCTTCTAGTTTGGCTAGTTTTGATAGTTTTCTCCAATTTCTTCACTTTCATAATAAGCTTGGTATAAACAGTACCATATACCTTCTTTGTCTGCCTTAAGTCTGTTTCCAAAGCTAGAACCCTGTCTGACAATTTTGTACATAAAGTCGTCAATTCCTGGAGTGTCATAATGTCCTCATCACTTCCAGGTGTATTACCTCCTCCGAGTGGTGAATCATAGGACAATTTAGATGCCCTCTCAAACTTAGTTTGAGCAGAAGTATCCCCCATGGTCTCTGGGCGCCTGTGACCACCATCTAAACCAGTTTCTTGAGAAATTGGCTCAGTAGGTATTGTCGTGGATTGAGTCTTAGCAATGTTACTACTGTCCTGCACAGCTTCTAAGCTTGTAGCAGTATTAGCAACCCTTTCAATATTGTCACCTCTCTCTTGATGGACAGCCTCATCTGGTACATAGGATATAGGCATACTAGTCTGAGGTAACTTAGTGTCTTTGTTTAAGGCTTGCCTAGGTGATTGAGTCTTTTGTGGTGATGATGATTCAATATTAAGGATTGGTTCTTCATGAGTAGGTTAAGCAGTAGAAGGTGGTGGTTAGGGTTCATAGGGATTTCCTGAACTTCACCCTCTTCTGCTTGAAGTGCCAGCATACTTGGAAACAAAGGTGTGTGTTCCCCAGAAAAACCTCTTTTCATATTGCTAAAAAGTTTTGGAGTAAAAGTAGGAGCAATATATGTTCTGTTGTGAGGTTTAAGAAATATATTGTTTTTGTTCAAAAAGATTTGAATAAATCTTGGATACATTAAAAACTTATATTTACTATCCAAGTTTTTCACCATACCATCAAAAATCAATTTAGAAAATTTAAAGATTTTGTTTGTGGCCAAACAAATAAGAGTAGTTGCTATATTACTACTAAATTGTTCCCAAGAAGTTTTCTTAGGACTAAGACAGTGTAGGATGGAATGGATCAAAAATCTCCACTGAGGGGAAAATTTACCTTTTTGAAAAGTTAGTTTATCATCAGTTAAAACATATCTCATCAGTGTGAGTTGATCAAAAATTTCAGTAGTTGGCAAAACACTAATACCATCTGCATCTGCTAATTAGAGATGCCTCCTAACAGATGCTTCAGTAATAGTAAATTCTTTGCCATCAACTGTGGCATTTATCTTTTGTTCTCCATTATCAACTGTTCTGGCAGTAGCAGTCTGCCAGAACTTTTCAACTAGAGAAACATAGATAGTAGGATTCTTAGTAAGGGCATACTTGATATGACTACCATTGAGAAAATCTACTATATCTTGAAATCCTTCACTCCCAGTTGGTTTCTTTAGATAAGCAACCATGTTGTGTTTGTTGCAGAATTCCAAATTTGCCATAAGTGATTAAGTTATGATAAGTATTATGGGTTTATGATCGTTGATGAGAATGTGAGAGTTTGACAAAGTTAATTGAGATTTTATAGAGAGTGTTTGAGGTTTTGATAGGACTGACTGAATAATATTGAATCTTTATCTTGAAGAAAGCTTATAAGTAAAAGAAAGATCAAGAATTATCTAAATATAGACCCCTATAAGCGACGTTGTTGGTGGAAATATCTCAACGGCTGTTAATTAATTAAGGAAATTCTGTTATACCTGAAACAGTATTAACGATAACACAGCAGTACTAATATTAGCCTAGCAGTATTAACTTTTTGCCTAGCAGTACTAATATTAGTCTAACAGTTTTAACTTTTTCTCCAATAACTATACAACAACATGCCTCTATTCATCACAAGCACACTAAAAACAACTAGATAGACATGTGAGAATTCATGAGGATCCATATTTATGCATAGCCCATGAATAAAGATTAAGAACTGTTAACAAAACCAAAATACCAGTTATAACCAAAATCTTCTAAAATTAACCTCAAGACCTTTAGCTGTCTCATCTCACCCAAATTAACCATATGTTTGCTTATCGACAGTGTTAGTCCAAGAAAACACAATCCAAAACATTTGCTTCTTGACATTATTAATTGTTGACTAACAGTATTAACACAAGCAGTGTTAAGTATAACTAGGAGTACTAGTTATACCTAACAGTACTAATTTTAAGGATACCAGTATTAACCTTAATTTCATCCAAAAAGCATCTCCAATCCATTGCAATCATCCTCCCCTTAATTAAAGCAACTATAGGTTGAGCATTCCAATGCTAGCAATCAGAAAGTAAACCTACTAACATCAAACGCCTTTGTGAGGAGATCTGCTACATTGTGATCTGTGTGTATCTTGATCACCTGAATCAACTTCTTCTCATGAAAGTCTCTAATGAAATGGTGCCTAATCTTTATGTGCTTGGTTTTAGAGTGAAACACTAGATTCTTCACAATACAAATGGTGCTTTCATTATCAATGTAAATCTTGGTGTTCATGAAGTTGAACCCATAATCAAGCATTTGATTTTGGATCCATAACACATGTCCACAACAATTAGCAGTAGCAACATACTCTGCTTCAGTAGTAGAGTTGGTAACTATAGTATGCTTTTTACATTACCATGAAATCAACCTTTTGCCAAGAAATTGACAACCTCCTGTTGTGGATTTCCTATCAAGGCTAGCTCTAGCATAATCATTATCAGAAAAGGCTTCTAAGTCAAATGGTGAATCTCTAAGATACCAAAGGCCCAATTTAGTTTGACCTTTTAAGTATCTAAAGATCCTCTTCACTGCATGAAGATGTGAGATTTTAGGAGTAACTTAAAACCTTGCACAAGCACAAACAACAAATGTTATGTCAGGCCTAGAAGTTGTTAAGTACATCAATGATCCAATCATTGATCTGTATAAGTAAACATCCACATTGTCAGCTTCTTCATCCTTGACTAATGCCTTGTTAGGCTCTATAGGAGTGCTTACTGTCTTCACAGTGACAAAATTAAACTTTTTTAGAATATCAGCCATATACTTGTCTTGGCTGATGAAGATTCCTTCCTCTTTCTATTGTACTTGCAATCCTAAGAAGAAAGTAAGTTCCCCCATAAAACTCATCTGGAATCTTTTGTGCATTATCCGCTCAAACTCATCACATAAAGACTTCTTTGTAGACCCAAAGATGATATCATCAACATACACCTGCACGAACAGGATATCACCTCTGTCCTTCTTAATGAACAAAGTCTTATCTATAGTACCTCTTCTAAATCCATTTTCCAATAAGTAGGTAGACAAGGTCTCATACCATGCTCTAAGAGCTTGATGTAGACCATATAAAGCTTTTTCTACCTTATAAACTTTGTTAGGGAACTGTGGATCTTCAAAACCAGGAGGTTGGCACACATAAACCTCCTCTTCAATAGTACCATATAAAAAGGCACTCTTCACATCCATCTGGTACACAATAAGTCCCATAAATGATGCATAGGCCAAAAATAACCTGATTGCTTCAATCCTAGCAACAAGAGCAAAAACCTCATCATAATCAATTCCTTCTTCTTGGGTATAACCTTTTGTAACCAGTCTTGCTTTGTTTCTAACTACAATTCCTCTCTCATCTTTCTTGTTTCTATACACCCACTTAGTTCCAATAGCCCTCTTGCCTTTTGGAAGATCTACCAGAGTCTAAACATTTTGAAGTTTAAATTGCAGAAGCTCCTCTTGCATTGCTTCTATCCAGCTTGGATCTGTCAAAGCTTGAATCACCTTCTTGGGTTCTATTTGTGAGAGAAAATAGGCAAATAGGCAATTTTGATAATCTTTGTGATTTGTTCTCCTCTGCTTATTGATGTAACTAACCATAGCATGTAACTAACCATCTTTGTGATAATCTTTGTGATTTGTTCTCCTCTGCTTATTGTTTATAATAGTTCGTAGTTTAATAGTTAATCATATGTCTTTCGGTTTTAAGCCGGGTACTAATTCCCGGTATTTTGTAAAAACTATATAAGCCTCTTCCAACTTTGGAAGAGGTAAGCTAGTTCATTTTATACATTTTCATTTAACACATAGTTTCTCTCTCTAGAAAAACTCTCTTATGTGTTTCTCTCTCTAGAAACTAGCCAAATCCAAGAATCGAACCCGTGTTATGATATATGATATACCACAATTGGTATCAGAGCACATGGGATGATTAGATCGTGTGTATGTGCGATTTCATGCTTGATCTAGATCAAAAAGTATACTTTTGAAGGCTCTAGCTCGTTTTTCTTAATTCTCCAGATTTTGATGTTGGTTATGTTAAAGTTTGGGTGTTACTAGTGGCTATAGCCTTGTAGTATTGAGTTGTGCAAAAGAAATCAAGTGGAATCGTCCAAAAGGGTGATTTATTGGTGTTTTTAAGTGATAAAGTTCGTTGTTCTTCGTGGAGAGTTGGCTGATATTCTTCGTGGCGAGTTGATTAAAATGGAATATTTTATTCAGTAGGTTACCAACTCTCTGACACACGACGGGTTGCTTAGGTGGCGAGTTGCTCAAGAGGCGAGTTGCTTTATACTAAGCAGCGAGTTGCTTAGGGGCGGTTTGCTTAGGCAGCGGTTTGAACAGGTTGACAGCGGTTTGAATATTTTAATAGTAAATATCTAAAGGAAACTCTGGCGGTTTGAAAACTCAGCGACGGTTTGATTAATATATAGATGACGGTTTGTATTATTTCTTCACGGCGGGTTGCTTGGCAGCGAGTTGTGTTCAGCGAGTTGCCTTAATTTCCACCAACGGGTTACCTTAATTCTTTACAGCGGTTTGATAGCCTCTGGCGGCGAGTTGAGCTACTGTCTTAGACATTTGAAATATTTCAAACTTGGGACTTAATATCACTAAAACAAGAAACAAATACGTTAACCTCACCACTTTTAACGTACATTCACTAATCATTGATCGATCAAAACATATCATATCATAATAAAACAAGATGTCTAATATGTCGGAAGATATCCAGTGTGCCGGTTCGGATACACGCCCACCAATGCTTGATAGAACAGACTTTGAATCTTGGCAACAACGTATACGTCTGTACTGTCTGGGAAAGGATAATGGAGAGAATATAATGAAGTCCATTAATGAAGGTCCATTTCATATGGGAACGGTCTCAGATGTTATTGCTGCAGGAACTGAGGGTGCAGTTCAACAAGGTCCAGTACGTGCTAGAGTCCTTAATGACCTTTCAGCTGAAGAAAAGGAGAGGTATAAAGCTGACATTCGTGCAACAAATATCCTACTTCAAGGTATACCAAAAGACATCTACTCACTCATCAACCACTATATTGACTCCAAAGATATTTAGGAAAATGTGAAGATGATTCTGGAAGGTTCTGAGTTAACAAAGGATGACAGGGAATCTCAATTATACGATGAATTTGAACACTTTCGTCAAATCAAAGGAGAAACCATTCAAGGATACTATGTCAGGTTTGCGAAGCTCATTAATGACATGAGAAACATCAAGATGACCATGCCCAGGATGCAGCTTAACTCAAAGTTTGTGAACAACATGTTACCTGAGTGGAGTAGATTCATAACTGAAGTCAAACTTAACAGAGGTTTGAAAGAGTCTAACTTTGATCAGCTGTATGCTTACTTGAAGCAACATGAGGTGCATGCTAATGAGAACAGAATGATGATGGAGAGGTTCATTCAACCAACTAATGATCCTTTGGCACTAGTGTCGAATGCCTCAGTTCAGCAGTATCCAACACAATCATCCAAGTCTCCTCAATCCTCAAATGAACCATCTCCTGCTGACAACTTTCAACTGGACTCAGGAAGTTCTTCAACAGAAACCTTGATTGAAAGTTTATCCAACACACTTGCCCTCCTCACTTAATCGTATAAATCACATCTTCCTCAAACAAACAATCAACTTAGAACGTCGTCTAATGCAAGGAACAAAGCTACGGTTCAAGACGGCAGAGTTGTGGTTCAAGATGTCCGTGGAAGATACAATGCGAATAATCAAGGAAGACCATTTCAGAGAAACAATGCAAGAGCAAATGTTGTAGCTGGGAATGTAAGAGGTCAGAACAGAGGAGGCATTATTAATCCTGGTCAAGCTAAACCCATTAAGTGCTACAACTATAACGGACTAGGGCATATAGCACGAGAATGTCCAGGGCCAAAGCGACTTGAGGATTCAGACTACTTTAAGGACAAGATGCTACTAATGCAAGCCCA
>BQNB010099154.1:0-24990 GCA_026074375.1 Tanacetum coccineum
GAAGAAATAATGAATGATAACTTATTTTCAAAAATGACTCTTTTTGATTCGTTTTTTATGATTATGACTGTTGTACCTTGAAGTAATACCCCAAATTAGCTTCCATTGCTATATGTAAAAATGGGAGTGTTACAACTGCCTAGGGGATTGTAAAACTTCCTGTTAAGTCTTTACGTATCACACCCCGTCTAAGGAAGAAACACGGGATGAGATGTTATGAGTACATCGCACAAGATACAAGACATAGCATACATTGTTACAAGAATTTAGATTTACAACATTCAGAAAATACGGTTTTAAAGTAGTTGAAAACCCTTGTCTTTAGACACATCCCGGTAGAAGAGGTCCTTGAATATCATAACCCTCAAATAATAAATGTTGATTTCACACTTAAAAATGATACTCGAAAAGGTCAACATATAGTTGGTGAGCTCGTAGGTTTAGAAGTAAACCCAGTTGCTGTGCCAGAATTCAAGAGTGTGGACAATAGTGCAATATGAAAGCAGAATGCATACAATAGTATTTAGATTATCAACACATCAACACATCATACCAGGGTATCCTAACCCAAACCAACAATCCACAATATCCCTGCGCACTTATAGTCCTCCGGACCTATCGCCTACCAGTTGGAGCTACACAGTTAACTAAATAGTGTGGTGCAATAGTTCATATAGAACTTTGCATAAATAGATCTCATAGTATTCGCATAGCATTCACATAGCATTCATACACGTAATCATAGGCACATAGAATTGTCCAAAGAAATAGTGGTTTTGCACAGTAGTAAAAGTAGTTAAAATTGTAGTAAAAGTAGTTGAAATAGTAGTAAAAGTAGTTGAAATAGGTTTGAGTATCATTTTCCTCCAACGAAAAAGAGTTTAAAAAGTGGGGCTACGAGAACTCACCTCAAATAAAGATGATAGTAGTTGAATATAGATGGTCTCTAACTAAACACGCAACGGTACCCGATCACGACCTATTAACAAGTTCTACCTTAGTAATATGTTTTATGAAAGAAGACTTATAGTACAAGCGTTTGTAGTAGAGTTTATAAAAATGTTTGCATAATTGTCATGAAAGATTTTACATTCTTGTGCTGTTGTGGTTAGGTAGATTGACTTGATGCACTTGGGTCAAAGTGCGATACTAATACGTAGTTAATTAGAATAGGATTAACATTCTAAAACGAGATAGAATGTTAAGTAATCAGAGATAGATTTGATGCGAAATAATCAAGAAGAGAGTAACGACATTAACGGCATGAGATTCCAATGGATAAGGAGGCGTACACGAAATGAAAACTAAGACATTGAGGATTAAAGACGTAAGAGTTTAGATAATTAAGAATCAT
Source organism: Tanacetum coccineum (assembly GCA_026074375.1). NCBI lineage: Eukaryota > Viridiplantae > Streptophyta > Magnoliopsida > Asterales > Asteraceae > Tanacetum > Tanacetum coccineum. Next base: position 1,355 of record BQNB010099154.1, read on the forward strand.
AGAACTAAGAATTAAAATAGATTAGAATTTAAGAAATGAGAATTAAAGAAATAAAGATAAGTATAAAAGTATCAAGAATTCAGACATGCTTCAGAATTTCCCATTTCCCCATCAAAATATACTTTTCAAACGATCATTTTAGTTTACATTACTTATATAAGCATAATCCGCTAAAAATCTATCTTAAAACTTAAGTTAACATGTTTTTCATTAAAAGAGCCATACATACAATGTAAGCCTAAATTTTACTAGTTACTATTTATAGTCCAAGTAGTTAGTCCATTATTCGTTTTGAATCAAATCCAAACTTAGTCTATTAGCTATTGGGCCTTAAGGTCCAATAGAAGTTTTATAGTTAGCCCGATTGTACGAAAACAAAAGTATTTATACCTTATAAGACCTTTCAGCCCAATAAGTCTACACATGTATCTTGTAGCTCGATAAGTCCAAAATAGTCCAATAAGCATCAGGGTAAGAAATTAAGCTCTTTGTTTGTCAAAATAAGCTAGACCAATATGTCAAAATAAGACAAGGTATCATTGGACCTTGTTGGGCCAATTATTATGCCTAAGCCCAATAGACACTTCAAAAATAGAATAAGCCCGATAGTGGGTCCAATAAGTTATCTTATTAAGCGAATAACTACATTGTTTAAAAAATAAGCTAGAATATAAGTTTTCAAAATGAATTCGAGACCAATAAGATGGAAAATAAGCCGTAGCCTATTTTCCTTATTGGGTCGAGAACCACATAGGCCCAATAAGCCGAAACAAGCTAGATAAATAAGCTCCTAAGTCCGAATAAGCCAATAAGCTCCTTAGAAATGAAAATAAGCTATGTTATAAGTCCAAAAATTTAGAAGAGGCCAATAAGCCCCAAAATAAGCCGCGACTTATTTTGGTCTTATTGGGCCGAGAGCCTAAATGGCCCAAAACCACGAATAAGCAAAACAAATAGTCCAATAATAAGCAAATATAAGCCCGCAAATGATGAATAAGCTCGAAAACTAAATAAATAAGCACAAATAAGCACTTGGAACAAACCAAAACTCAAAATAAGCAAAACAACGAAACCCTTTTGTTTTTCTTAGTGGGCTGAGACCAAAATAAGGCCATTAGCACTCGAATAAGCTCACGAATGGCTTATTTATAAGTCGAAAATGAAAATAAACTGTTAGACCCTAGATGTTATTTTACCATTATAACCACAACATTTAAATGACACTTTTCTTGTTCTTACCTTTTTACCCATGTCGAACCAAATGCACCCTTTAAATCCTTTTTCAAATTTTTTAAAGTTTAGGTCTTACAAAACGCATTGTACATCAAGTATTAACAAGTTATTAGGCTACTAAAAGTAAAAGAATTTACAAATTTTAGAGACTTACCAAAAAGAGGGTTTCAAGGAAGATTTTATGCTCGAACATAACCCGAATATCGTGTTAATAAACCCAAGACTACTAGTATCTAACCCTTACACGTTCTTGCTTCCTTGTTCTTGATCAAAAATAAAAAATAAAGAATTTTATGGTGTTGGTGTCGGTATGTGCTTAAATACACATATTTTTACCTAATAAAATGAGCTAAAAAGACCAATAATGACCAATAATACATGAAAAATGCATTATATTTGTGTGTTTTGTCTATTGTGTCTCGTAGGTAACGGATATTGCATAAAGGACAAAAATAATGCAAAACGAACAAAACCGAGCACGGAAATGGAATGAGCGCTAAAAAACCAAAGCCAAAGGCATATTTGAGTTTAATGGGCTAACCCATACCCATTTTATTAGGCCGGGTCAACCCAATAAATTTTATGCTATAAACCTTATTTAGCCTAAGCCTTTTTTAAATTAATAAGTCCAAATCCTTAAACCATTATCCCATTCCAAAACAAAGCCCAAAGTGTCCAGGCCCAATCCCAAAAGTAAATGAATCCAGTCAAACGGATTAAATGGGAATTACTGTGCATCTCTCCCACTTTCCCTCTCCATTTTTACAACACCGTCCACATAGCACGAGTGCTTCTAGAACCTGACACCCTCTGACACACTCCAATGCCACACTGGTGATCCTAAGATGTATGATTGCTTGATTTGACGTGGAAGGCAATCAAGGGCTCTAATTGGATGGGTTCAAAGTTGTTATGATTGAAGGGTTGAGATAAAATGGATGGAAGACGCTCCTCCTTTTGGATCCTTCTGCTTAGCACTATAAATAGAGGAGCTTATCACACAGTGAGAGATAACTAGGAGTAGGAGTAGCTTTAGGGTAGCTTATTATTTAGCTTATTGTATTTCTTTCCACCTTATTGTATTTCTTTTTAAAGCATTATACTCTTTTTATAAGATAAATAAATTTTTAGTTTACCTTACATTGTTCTTTAAATTTCTGTTTCACTTTTAATGTTTTTTAAATAATAAGTTATCTTGATAAGCTGCTCTAATAAGTTCTTAGCCACCTTAATACTTTCTGTTCATTTGAAATTGAAATCAGAAATAAGCTAGGAAGATAAGCTAGCCATGGATGAGCTTATGGGGTTTTTAGATTGCTTAATTATATGCTGGGTTGGATATTAGAGCTTATTTGGTTATAATAATCCCTGTTTGGTGCAAGGGATCAAGGTACACTTTGTTTTCTCTTTAAATTTTTTCTAAGTACATATTTACTGTTTCTGCTTAATGCTTGCTTATTCTTACTTATCAATGCTTATTAGTGCTTATTTACTGCTTATTGTTGTGAATTCGAACGTGTTTTTAGCTTAATGAGTCTAGTTTATGGCTTAGCTTAGATTGATTTGAGTTCTTATTATAATCTATCCTAAATCAGTTTTAGTAGCTTTTTGATTTAGTTTAATGGTTAGTGCTTATTTTTCCTAGGACATTGCTTAATTGTCTTTAAAAACCTTGAATCTTCATCTGTTTTCATAAAAATCATCTTTTTAGGATCTGTTTTAAGCTTAGTTTTAGCTTTTGCAAAGCATAAAGGGGTGTTTGGCTAGCAGTATTAACATCCTAGTCAATACTGCTAGAGGTTGACTTGGCTGTTAAGCCATCTTTGATTAGCTTAAAATCAACGTTAAAAGTAGTTTAGAAGTATTTTAAGGTAGTTTCACAGGATTTGAGTTTGATTTTCAACATTTCATAGTCTAAATTGGTTTTATTCAGCTTATTTGAAAAAGTTGGCAAAAATGAGTTTGAGGTTATGAATTTTTGTGTTCTGTAAGTCTAAAATCAGTCAAGAGTTAATTTAGTTAAATTTCAAGTTTTCTAGCCTAGTGATTAAGTCTGCAAGTATTTTCAAAGTCAAAGAAAATCCAAAAATAAGCCCACCTGTCACTTTTTATCAGCTTATTTTTTAAGGCCTATTTAAGTTCAAAATGTCTAAGATTGATTTTATAAGTTCATTGGCCTCTAGGGAATGCTGCAATTGAGTTTTAAAGGTCTGGCTTATTAGTTTGGTAGCTTATTTTGAAGCTTAAAAGCCTCCCCTTAGGTTGATTTGAAAGCAGTTTTGCTTATAAGCTTATTTGAGGTTTAGAGATTTTTAGCCTTGGTTTATTGCTTAATTGAGGTATTTAATGCTTATTAGGTCTAGGATTATAATTGTTTTTAGCTTTTCAGTTCTCTTTTTAGCTTATTAAGTCTTTGAATGCCAAACAATTTAGTTTTTCTAATTGTAATTAAAGTTTGCAAACTGTCAACTTATTTCTATGCTTATTTGTGAGTTTTAGAAAAAGTCGTTTTACAAAAGTTGCTTAATGTCAGCTTATTATTAAGTTTTCAAAAAGAAAAAAATGTTTCATAAAAAGAAGAGGTCACGGGGGTCGAATATGTGACCTCCCCTTTCACAGCCAATGTATTTAACACACACACTTTAACCAAACGTGCCCTTGGGTCTTTTTCAAACACATCTTGCACCATTAAACTTATATAGTGTCTTTTTCAGTTTTAGCTTTTTTAGATTATTTAGCTTATTACTGCTTATTTGAGTTAACTTATTTTCTCGTTTTATTTTTCTTAAGTCTAGATTTGTGCAAAGTACTCTTCATTAATTTTTCAGAATTTTTATAATTAGTCTAATATTTTTAATAATTAATTTAGATTAAAACTGTTTTTAATTAATAATAAATAAAATAAAAACCAAAAAATATAATTCTTTTTCTGAAAATTATTTTAAGTCATTTTGGATTTATAAAAATTAAATTTTCATTTGTATGGCTTAATTTTGATATACTTGCTAACTTAGACGCGTTTTAGGATTCCCGTTATTGTTTTTTTGCTTTAATTTTTAATTGTCTTAATCGTTACATGCGTTTGCATGTTTTTATGCGTTTTCATTAGTAGAATTAGTCACCAAATCAAAATCTTTAAATATTCAAATCACGCGATCACAAACTTAACCGATTCTCGATTCGCACCTCGTCGGGATACGACTCGGGAAGGTTTTGAATTTTACTTTGGATAAAAGTAATCTTCTAGAATCCTCACGGAATACTTATCTTATACTATTATTGATATTTAGGTATTTTAGGTATATATTATATATCCTATTTTGCTTGAAATCAATTTTTGGCGCCGTTGCCGGGGAGGTGTGTTACGATTATCGTGTTTTGTTCGAAGATTAGTGTTTGAAGACCCTTTCTCGTGAAGTTATCGCTTTCAATTGTGAATATCTTATTATAAAAAATATAAAAATACAAATATATTTTACACTTCTATTTTAATTTTCTTTTAATATGAAAAAAATATACCAAAAATAATTTTCTTTCACATTTCTTATGTTTTATTTGAAAAATCTATAAATATTCTTCTTTATCCTCTTATTCGTTTAATTCTTTGACATGTCTTCGTATAAACATTTTGGTTGCTCGAGGTGTGGAGGTCCGTTTAACGGTGGAAATTGTCCAAGTTGTAGCATTATAGGAGCCGGAACGAGTTTGTCTATGACCCTAATCCTTTTCCTTACAATGAAACACCCGATTTTTCTTACCCACCTCGACAGCCCCAGTTCAAGACATACTCGTGCAAGTTATGTGGGAACGATTCTCACTATGGGTTTGATTGTCCGCCACGGTTCCCGCTTGTCTATGAGCAGGAACCGAGCTACAATCAAAACTTTAGTGATAATTATTATCCACAAAATTCACCGAGTTTTCCACAACAATATCTTTGTTGTGAAAACTGTGGGGGTCCTCATGAAAGTTTTCAATGTCAACCGATGAATCAAAACTATTTTGAGCCTAATTATTCCGGTTTTGATCAACCCCTGCAGTATTCCATCAATATTCAGCCTCCGATTATAAATCAAGAGTGAATAAGTAAATTAAATAAAGAAATCATTGAAAATTTGCGACCTATGTTTGAGGAATTTCAAGAATGACAGCAAGCGGCTAATATCGATCAATCACCTCCTCGTGAAATAAGTCTCAAAGAAATGGAGGATCTAAAGCAGCATTATTTAAATGAAATGAAAAGTTTAAGTAATGACTTAGGGATTAAAGATTATCGTAATGAGAAAATAGATATTCTATTTAGAAGAGAATGTGAAGATATGATTGCTGAGCTTAAAGGTAAATTCAATGGAATGAGTATTGAGATTAATAAAAAGAAAGAGCTTCACTATTTAGAGCAGGTGGCTAAACTTAATACTTCGCAAGGTTTCAAATCTTTTTGCTATCACGACGATGATGATGAGTACACTATTCAATATAGGAAATATTTAGAGAATTCATCTAATGCAATCACACCCATCTTACCAATCGAGGAACCCGATAACTCTCTAAGTATGGGGGACGAGCATCTTAGCACTATTCCAAAAACGGAATCGGACGAAGTAATAAAATCTAGTGTTGAGGACCTTGTCCCAATCCCAAGTGAGTCCGAGGGTGTTTTCGACAATACATGTGATGTGCCTTTTTGTGATAAGTCTCATCCTCTTGATGTTTTAAAAGATCACTTTGAGATTTTCTCTGATTTTACCGATGATTGTACTTCGAGTAATGATGATTCTTTTGAGGACATCGATTACGTTGAGGCATCACCTTTTGATTCTAAGCTCGTCAACTTAGAGGAGGTGAAGGACGATATACTTCATGAAAAATTATTGAATATCAATCTTCTTATTGCTTGTGATTTACCTTCGAGTGATGATTTCTCTCCCATTAGAATTTTTGAGGAAAAATCCGTGACTTTCTTTAACCCTCTTTTCGATTCAAATGATGATTTTACCTCTAGTGATAACGATTCACTATCTGATGAGGACGTTCCGGAAGATGTTAAAATTTACTCGAACCATCTTTTTGAATTTGACGATGAATACATCTCTAGCAACATAAATCCTCTTTTTGATGAGGTGTTAAAGGACATCGAGTGAAAGGATTCTTATGATTTCAACCTTGATGAGTCGACTTTCCTAGTCACACCTCTTTTCGATTCTAATGAGGATGAGTGTCTAGCCCCAAGTGACGACATTGAGCTTATTCTTCACGATGATTCGTCTATAAGCGTTGTTTCCATTCTCGAGGGGTTCACCGATAAACCACCTCTCGAAGAGAATGACGATTTATTTGATTTGGAATCTAAAACAAATGATTGGAAGAAAATTTTGTACGATGCTCCAATTGATGATTTGATGACCGAGGACAAAGTTTTCGACCCCGAGATTTGGGAGAGAATTTTTTCTCTAACATATGTGAAATTATCCTTTAAGGATTGCCATTATCTTTCCTTCACATATGTTACCCAAAATTTTCTTCCTTATTTCTCCTATCTAGTGGAATCTCCTTTTCTTTTCTCCTCTGGGAGTGAAGACATCATTTTTGACCCCGGCTTTCCCATTTTTAGTCTTGAGCCGGTGGTACCGCATCGAAGTAGAACTTTCATGTGCTTCAATATTTATCTAAACATCTTGAATGAAAGTCCGATGGAGTTTTGCTCTTCCACGTGTTTCGTCCCTTATATCACAATGATATGGGGAAAGTCAAGCTAGAGACTCGCACAAAAACAAGCGCTTCGTGGGTGGCAACCCATGCTTATCCTTAATAGTATTAGTATAATATTTATGAATAAGTGTGATGTGAGGAGGCTCGCCTCTTCCTTTTTTGTGTTTCGTGTTTTATGTTTTATGTCCAAGATTGTTCGGATTATGAAGAATCTCGTGCTCGTGGTTTTGTCCATCATCCACTCGATCTTCAATCCTCCGCATGCTTATATGGGAATCTGATATCCGAGATCTTATTGATTTAACGTTTATCTATTAGCATACTTAATAAACGGCTTTAGATTTGCGTAGAAACCCCTTAAAATGTGTAGTTCTAATATGGGGGTGACAGTCTCACATTGAGGACAATGTGTAGTTCTAATATGGGGGATCTTTCGATTTGATCTTACTTGCATTTGCCTTGTCTTCGCGTAACCCCGATTTTCCACCAAAAATAGCAAAAATATACCAAAATTAAAAAAAATCAAAAAGGGAATAAGTGTTTTGACATATAGTTTTGCCTTTTTAGGAATAAATTTTGACTTGATCGAGCATGTTGCGCTCTAGCTTGCCCCTTAGCTTATATAAATTTAAGCTTTTGCTAGTCTTTTATACAAGAAGCTTTAAAACGTAAATTGTAGCTTGAAAAAGCCAAGAGTTTTTCAAGCTTCCATGTTAGACTTTAAATATGCTAAGCTTGTTTTATTAGACTAAGCATCCGCGGATCTTTTTATTAAATATTTTTAAATTTGCGAAGAATGAAAAATGATAGAGTTTTATATAAGTTAGATGCTAAACATAGAGCAGTTGGAACTCTTTAAGGCTCATAAAGGTTAATTGGGGCTTTTTGCTCCCATCAACTTAATAAACGTTATATAAGTGTTGAATAAATAAAGTTACTTTAGGTTTTTGCGATTCTTAGTTTAAATCACTTCATAGAGATTCCTTCTGGTGAAATTAAGGTACACATCGAGGTTTTGTTAGTGTTGTAGGGAAATAGACTCCTGGATCATGGTCGACTCGCATACCGATGTGGCAGTTGTTAAAAGACCACAAGACTTAAAATTTGGCTAATAATAATAATAATAATGTAATAAACCAAAACCGAAATAAGACCACTACCTCTTGCCGGCTCACAACCGATGTGGTAGTCGTTTAAAGGGTGGAGGTAATAATAATAATAAACTGTGGGCTGATAAAAGTTTACTGCATCTTGCCGGCTCACAACCGATGTTGCAGTCTTCTAAATAAGGCACATAGTGATAATCTGAGACTGATAAAAGTTTGCTGCATCTTGCCGGCTCACAACCGATGTTGTAGCCTTCTAAAAAGTCGACGAAATTACCGAGGTCAAAATATATTTGTTGCATCTTGCCAGGTCACAACCGATGTTGCAGCCTTTTAAAGGACCGAGGTTTAATAATGTTGCAATAATGACAATAATAAAGCCAAATTTTAACTTCGGGGTTATCTAAAAAGATAACCCCTAAATCGTACAAAATTAGAACCTTAGACCTTATTCTCACCATATCGTCTCTTTAGGAAAGGATTTCAAACTAATTGTAGTCTAAACCGGGTTTACTTTATATAAATAAGACATTAATTTATTAGTCACAACTAATAATAATAAAACCTTTAGAGGATTTAGGAAATAAGGGAGCGAAAAGTTAAAGTTTTTACTTACACAATTAACGTTTATGAGTAGTGTTAGCATCTTAACTTGTATTTAACAAGGATTTCGTTTTTAAGCTTGGTTTGGGGCAGGTGAAAAATCAAGGACGATGAATTTATCCTTTTAGTGTTCTTATTTCGTGTAGTTATTATATGTATGAATAATAATAGTTAATGCATAAAAATGGTTAAACGGGGAGATTTTCAAAACTAGTGATTTCTTAATCTCTTTAGATGAGCACTTTGCTACTTTTCAAGGTGATTAGTCTAAAGGGGTTGAAATTTTTGGTTTTCTAAGCGTGTGTTTATAACATTGCATGAGGACACGGCAATAGCTTAGTATGGGGGATTTTGGTATGTGTTTAAATACACGTACCTTTTACCTAATAAAACGAGTTAAAAAGACCAATAATGACCAATAATACATGAAAAATGCATTATATTTGTGTGTTTTGTCTATTGTGTCTCGCAGGTAACGGGTATTACATAAAAGACAAAAAGAGAATGGTCGAACTTAACGACCAACTGAAACAAAAGTGCTTCATGGGAGACAACCCAGTGATTTTAATTATTTTCCGCATTTTAAATTGTTTGTGGCATTTAAATTGTTTGAATTTTAATTAATTATAGAGTCTGTCTTCCCAGACATGACATACGGTATATCGAACCCCCTGGATATGACGTATGCATGTCTGAACGTTATCAGTATATTTAATTCTAGTATTTAATTTCCAGCATTTAATTGTTTTTACAGGATTACATACAGCGTATCCATGGGTTTAGGATATGGCGTATCAAAATCTGTACAGTTGTGTGTTTAATTGTTTGCCTGTATTGTAGGTAGTGAAAGTACAAATTGCATGAACGTCTTCTAATTTTCATGCAGGACCTTGCTGAAATGAAATCGTCTTAATGGTATAATCTGAAAAGAGCCATGTGTTAAACTCTCAGGGCAATCTGAAGCCCTCTTCAACACACTTTTTGCTCGAACACTCATAATGGAGAACCATACGGAGCAAACTATCAGGGGAGTTTCCTCGTCCTATTATTTAAATGTTTTATATATACAATGAGGACGTTGTATAATTTAAGTGGGGGGATGTAGAATTAGAAAGTACTTGTCCTTATTTTCACAAATATGCTTAAAATGCCTAAAAATAGATCAAATTAAAAAAAATTAGCATACTTTTTTGTGTGAAAAATCACTTGTTACATTATCTAGCGCACTATAACCCTTATTGCCAATTTGTGAGAATTAAGCCTATCCGTTTCCATTTGCTTACATAAAATTCCACAAAAATATGTGTGTGCCGATGATGTAGTAGACTTTAAAACTTAGCCTGGTATATCACTTAAGACCTCAATGATGAGTACTATGGATTTAGATGGAGTAACATGCTTAACTGGTAGATTTCTAGGATTAAACCAAAAAAGCCTACATGTCATAATATTAACTAACTACACTGGTTAGTTAACCCCCGTGTAACCCTTTTGCTTACTCTCACTTTTAGAGTAAAAATACCCTTAGAACAACCTGTTGAGCCATTCCTTTCTTTTTTCTACACAAATTAAAAAATTGTTTCATTTCGCCTTTACACCTTAGCCTATCGTGTAGATTAAAGCCTATTTTAATCAAAATTGCTAGTTGCTTTCGTGTAAAGTCTTGTAGTTCCCACGTCAAAGTGAAATTTCTCTATATCTGAAAAGGTCAGGAAAATTGCACAATGCAATGGGAATATTTTGTAGCTCGTGTATTTTGCTACTTTCGCGATTATATGTTATGTCCGAAGAAGAAAAAGTTAAAAGGAAGAATCAGCCAGACAAATGATGATAGTGAAGATGGTGAATTACACCGAGATTTATGATGTATTATTGGCAAGAAAAAAAAAATGTGAAAAAAAAAGAGGATAGTCGGTTTCATTGTTACTTTATAACGAAGAGATTTATTCGAAAGATCGATTATTCGTTGTAACGTAAAAAAAAAAGAAAAATCAACGATGTAAAGTATTGTAAAAAGTGGCCGATATCACCACTTATGTTGTAAGAGTATGTAAAGTTCGGGATGTAAGGGAAGTTGACCGTTATAGGAACGCCAACTTAGGTAGTCATTGTCATTTCTATGATCGAGACGTTTGTTCATATGTTCGAGTCTTTGTCATGGAACGGTCAGGAAAAGTAACTAGCAACCGCACCTCATTTGTTGGCTTTAATCTATTTGTTTTGTTTATTTTATTCAACAACAATTTTACTTTCCTTTCCTGATAACTAACCCTAGGATATACTCGAATGAGGATGTGTTCTAGCATGGATGTATATTCTGTCATTACGACCATGTATGCGTGTCTTAGCTGCCTTGTTTGACGACAACCTTCGCTAAAAGTCAGAAGCTCCATGCCCTATATTGTTCTTCATCCTAAAAAGAATGATTAAACCTGAGCCTATCAATAAATACCCAATCTACCTTTTGACTTGTTACTCCTTAGCTCTAGAGGTGGAGATGTGTATCCTTGCCAAGCCTATGATACAAAGCTAATCACGACCGAGCAAATGAGCGTACTACTTAAATGTTACACCCTAGATTAGTTGAGTGATCTGATTGTTTTCATTCCATATTCCGTGAGGAGCTTGGTTATGTACAAGTGGGTTGAATAGAAAAAAGGTGCTTAACAGAAAAATCCTAAACCTCGGTTGGGATACATTTTCATAACCTTTCTAAAGTCTACTTAATGACAAGTAAGATTCAAGTGGGGGGATATTTGATATCATCAAATAACGTCACATTTTACCATTATTTATCCCATGCATTTTACCCACTTTTATATGATTATTGCAAGATATTTATACTTAATTGCTTAAAGTTTATGATTGCAGTAATTATAGAGTACCTTGTGAAGATGAAGCAAAAACGCGCAATTCTGGAACTAAAATGAAAAATTTTAAAGAAAACTGTTATCTACTACTATACGCTGTATCCAACAAGGAAGATACGGCATATTAGCGCCAACTTATCACAAGAATACGTGTAATGATCAATTTCCTATACGGCGCATCACTCTTCACCTATACGCCGTATGCACAGCTGGTTATCTGTTAAAGATACAAAATTAATGTGATTGATGATAATTAATCTTGATTGATTTGATCTTATCGCGAATTCCAAGGAAATTAACCCTATACGCCTTATTCATCTCTCTCTATACGGCGTAACCAGACTGTTTTCAGACATTATAAATACGAGGCTCAAAAACGAGTTTCAGTGTGCAAAAATTATATTCTCTATACCATACTCTCTGAAGACGATTTTTCCAAGATATTAGAAGCAGCCAAGGTCAAGCATCAACCATAAATCCATAGAAGACATCGTGTAATTCTTACTTTCTTAATCATTCAATTTCTAATTGTTTGATCATGTTTGTAAAATGACAATGATTGTGGGCTAATACCCTCGGGTATTAGCCATGTTAGTGAAGATTATAATGTTTAGTTTGTTTTAATCCGGCTTTCTTAATTTATCGTTGTTGTTTAATTATGTTTATCACCTCATACTTTTTTATGTGCTTGTACATGCGACCTATCATTCAATTGGGTCTAGTGAGACTTAACCAGTAATCTAGATGCCAGGATGGCTCTCCATGTTTTGCCTTGTATACCCAGACCAATAGGATCACAAATGACACCTTATTCTTACCCTTTGATTATGAGCTTAGTTGGACCGGCATGTGACCTGATAATTGTTCAACCAACGTTGTTCTTAATTGATTGGTATTGATTTTGGTGGTGGACTACCGGTGTATAAGACAACATTAAGCAATAAGTGGGTAAAGTCCTAATAGGCTAGGGTATTAACAGGATCACCGCTGCTTTAATTCTCTATGATAAATTATAATTAGACTATAGGATGCTTTATGCGGATGCGTTAATCGTGATAGGATTGTTCGTATCTAGGTCTTAGGAAGAAGAACCGCCTAAGTCTTAAGAATGATATACCTCCTTGAAATAAGTAGACATTGCACTAAATTAATAAACCAGCTTGTAATTAGATTTAACATGGTTAATACAGTTTTCTATTATTTGGCTTGTACCACTTCTTTATCTGTGATTTATTGCTTTAGTTGTATTGTGTTTTGAATTAACCTTTGACACCACCAAACCTGTGCCAGTATCTCTGGCTGAAAACCCCATATTTACCACTAGTAAATATGTATAGCATAGGTTTAATAATTAACTAGACTAATCTAGATAGAATTAAAATACTAATGGAATATTAGGTTAACTCTCACTCTTAGTGTTTGACACCCTACTTACCGCGAAGCTACATCTTGACCGGGTACACTGCCTGTTAAAGTGTTGTCTTTAGGTTTGTCAGCTAAATATAAATGTAAAACTTGATAATCACTCAATATACACCACACGACGACACATCAATATTATCACTTTCATCTAATCTTTACTGATTTTATAGAGTCAACCCTAATGTTTCGTTGTAAATATCATTATCCCGCAGATTTTGCACCAAGTGAAGTTGTCTTTGTCTTTGATATACATGTTATATCTGATAAGAAGAAGCTTGGAGGTTCTCATGAACTTTTAAAGAATGATTATTAAAGGATGATTTAACCAGTTATCACATGTTTCTTCTCTATTATTGAGCAAACTAGGGGAGTACTAGTTTCTTTTACTTGTTTTCTTTTCCCTTTTATTTGATTATTCGGGTACTTTCAAGAACATTGGGGATAATGTTCAACTTAAGTGTATGGGAGAAATAAGCCTTAGAAACTAGTCCTTCAATTTCCATTTGCTTGTTCCTAAAAATGATGAGTAATATATCAAAAGATAGCATAAAAGGTAATTTTAACCAAAATTTTAAATTTTTATGACACACACCGACGAAAACCGAGTGTTAATCGCGTCTCATGGATAGGAATTCATATAACTAGCACAAATACCCTCGGAATTCCACCCCAAAAATGTAAGGTTCACCTTTAGATCTATAGGAATTCAGGGATCCATTTTTGATACCCAAGATAATTTTGCCTTTAGCTTGTTCGAGTTAAGGTTCAAATGCGGTCGTATGTGTCTATTCCGTCATTACGGATGTGTATGTATGATTTTGTCTCCTTTTCTGGAACACTGATATCGGTTTAAAATTATATGAGTGTACCGGTAGTGTATTAAATTCTAGAACTTATTTTTTGTGATGCATCCCGAGACCGCATAGTAAGAATTAGGATTTGCCAAATGATGAGAGGCAGTAGGATTAACCCATGTTTTAAACCTGTATTTGTTATTATGGTCACCTCGATCATATAACTATCACACACCCTTGCCATGCACTTATTTTTCGTGTAGGATACCCCTAGTATACACCTCTGAGCCTATCCTTTTCACGGTTCTCGTAATTTTTTGGTTAAGCTAGACTATTAATGAAGAGCATTGTTAAACCCCAAACCAATTGTACACCTAAATCGCCTTAGCCTACCTTGTATGTACTCGTTTTTAGTACATTATTGTAAACCCAGTTGATTAACGCATGAGTACATAGTTGCTAAGTCGAGTCATATATCCTTGTAAATACAGTTTTGGGATGATTGGGAATCATGGTAGTTTTTATCTTATGAAGAATTGGGGAAGAAGTACTTTATTACCCCTAATAAAGCTCAATACACTCCATGTTTTGTGATCCTTTCAAATCGGGTCATTAGATTAGTCAATTGTTTTAAGTATCAAAAACTCAAGTTTAGGGGTGCAATTATAAGCCTTAAGTTATGTCATTAAAAAAAGAGAAAAGAAAAGAAAAAGAAAAGAGTTTGATGTAGAGTTATGTAGAGTATTGTATCTTTAGTTCGTTTATATATCCTTAGAGCAATCGAGTTTTGGCTTAGCAATGCCTCAGCATGTATTCTTGTAGTTAATCAACTTGTCACCGCCCGTGTATCCCCCATCCATTGATGCTACTGTTAACCTACACCTTACACATCACAACCCTTTAAAAGTCCTCTTTTATAGTAATTTCTATTACTTGCGTCTAGCGATGGAGGTTTGATCCTTTACCAAGCCTATGGTAATTTATATGCTATAACAGGTAATGAGTGTTATTTTACTGTTTCCCCACATTGTTATAATTCAATATACACCTGAGAGAAAGAGAGAATCCAAACATTTATGTGAGGTGCTAATAGTATATGCTTTATGTGCTTTTAATTACGAGGTCTAGAAGGTTGTGTTGTAAACTGCTTTTAAAGAGTAGGTTAAATGCCCCCGATATTGCTATTATCTATGTATAAAAGCCCATTTACTTGAGGACAAGAAAATTCCAAGTGTAGGGGTATTTGATGAGGTGTCATTTTATACACTTTTTCAAGGTTATTTAACCCCCTAAATCATGAAAATAAGCCTAGATTATGTGCTTAATCATTTGTTTTAATATTTTTAGCACTTGGATGACATTTGGAGGAAATACACGTAACTTGGGCTCATTTGGAGAAGAAACGGACAAGACTACGACTCTACACCATTTGCCCTTGAAGAAAATCCATAGAGCGTGGAGACGACGTCGCAAGCTTAAGCGACGGCAGCAGGATATTCAAGATGACGGCGTCAGAGATTTGGTGACGGCGTCAAAATGTAACCGACTTAAAGTGACTCTATAATATTCGACGTAGTGATGGCGTCAGGACAACAACACGATGATGTCACGCCGCTTTATCTATATATACAAAACCGATTTTAGGGTTTTTATGTGTAACTTTTAGGAGACGAACCCTACTTTAGGAGACGATTTTGGCTGCTACTTAGGCCATTTTTAGGGTGTCAAAACCCTCTTGTATCAGCCTTAATTACATATTTTAATCAAGTCAGATTATTTATCTTTAATCATTCAATATGTTGTCTATGTGTTGTTTGATTGATTTATGTTCTTCACTTTCTTATAATATGTTAGGCTAGATCCTTTAGTATTTGCTTATGATTGCATGAAACTTAGATTGTAGATCCTTTTGATGCTACTTTTTGTGATGGATGTGCGCGTTAGGCATAGACTTCTAGGGAAACGCTATTGTGTAGATAGGATACCATCGGTAACAGTCTTCATACTACCTTACCCCTAATATGATTGATCCTTCTTAGAATATTTCAATTGCATGTAATATACTCTTAGGGGTCTTGTAATAGTCTTCATACTATCTTACTTGTGCGTTGCCTTAATGGAATATTACGTAGACAACGGGTTCGTGTAATTCGTTCATGACTTAGAAAATACTTACACAGATCATCACAAGTGTGACAAGGCAACAGATCTAGGAGAAGCAATCTGAGGAGTAGTGCATGATAAAGTAAATACATTTGTTTACCATATAAGTTATCAGCATTAGTTTAGATTATAATTTAGTTTAATTAGCTAAAACAAACCAAACCATTAAAACCATGATTTTCCTGATTTTTATAAAATAAAAATACAAAAAGAATTTTCTATCAACCCTATAGAACGCTGTTAGATCTTGATCAAACCTTCCCAACCTATTCCCTTAGAGAATGATAATAACCCCCGAGACTTACCTTACTACACTACAACGGTTAGGTACTCTGCCTAGGAGATTGTAAAACTTCTTGTGAAGTCTTTACGTATCACACCCCGTCTAAGGAACAAACACGGGATGCGACATTATGAATACTTCGCACAAGATACAAGATATACCATACATTGTTATAAGAATTTAGATTTACAGCATTCAAAAAATATGATGTTAAAGTTGTTGAAAACCCTTGTTTTTAAAAACATCCTAGTAGAAGAGGTCCTTGAATATCATAACCCTCAAATAATAAATGTTGATTTCACACTTGAAAATGTTACTCGAAAAGGTCAACATAAAGTTGGTGAGCTCGTAGGTTTAGAAGTAAACCTAGTGGCTGTGCTAGAATTTAAGAGTGGACAATAGTGCAATATGAAAGCAGAATGCATACAATAGTATTTAGATTATCAACACATCATACCAGGGTATCCCAACCCAAACCAATAATCCATAATATCCCCATGCGCTTATAGTCCTCTGAACCTATCGCCTACCAGTTGGAGCTACACAGTCGGCTAAATAGTGTGGTGCAAGAGTTTACATAGAACTTTGCATAAATAGATCTCATAGTATTCGCATAGCATTCATACACGCAATCATAGGCACGTAGTATTGTACAAAGAAATAGTGGTTTTTTACAGTGGTAAAAAAGTTGAAATAGTAGTAAAAGTAGTTAAAATAGTAGTAAAAGTAGTTAAAATAAGTTTGAGTATCATTTTCCCCCAATGAAAAAGAGTTTAAAAAGTGGTACGAGAACTAACCTTAAATAAAGATGATAGTAACTGAATGTTAGAAACACAAAAGTGTCGGTCACTTTCATAGATAACTGTAGTTAGCTAGTTAAGTTAATATTTGGTAACTTACTTAAGAAGTTAGCTAAAATCCCATAGGCCCAAGCCCACTTCCAAATAGTAGGTATCTATACCATTTCCATGTTAGCAGGCTTATGTTTGTAGGCTCGGCCCATGTTGGGCTTAAGGTTATCTTTGTATTACTTGTATTTATACTTGACACTTTGTATGGTTTCATAATCAATATACACAAAACAATGTATCATCCTACATGGTATCAGAGCTCTAGGTAAGATCCTTTAAGAAAAATTGCTATCCTCTGGTCATCGGCTACTTGCCGGTGATTCGGAAGGATTCCCTTTATTCTCGCTTTAATTTTTTTAGGATTTTGTTTTTTGTCTTCAATTCATAAACCCTAAACCCAAGCCTTCTCAGATCCTAAAACAACTCGCTTCCGCTTGTTTCTAACCTTTTCAATCATAGTTTCTGGTTTACCGATTATTTCTTGGTGGTTTCCCGTTTCTCGACTAAGTTTAGTCGACGTTTCTTGGCTAAGTTTAGCCACTGTTTTACCGATTGCAGTTTCAGTCGGTGTTTTGTTTTGGTTTCTCCCACACAAACCCTAACTACTTTTAGCCCTAAAATCTACAAACCCTAAAAACTATAGAACCTACATACTACCCACTGTTCGACGATCAAACATGACAAATGACAACCCACCCCCCACACTGGCACTTACCTTATCGGATAAACTCATGGCTATGAATCATTTAACCACATTTGTTCCTGAAAAACTTGATGTCGATGCGATGAATTATTCCTCGTGGGTGTATTACTTTTCACATCTATATCATGGTTATGGGATTTTGGATCATCTAGTTGATGCGGTTGCCTCTTCATACACTACGACTCCTACGGATCCACTACCTAAGGATGTGGAATGGACCAAGATTGATTTCATCATTAGGTCTTGGATATTCTCCACACTTGCTCCATCACTAAGGAAACGTTTGGTTGATCTTAACCCTACCACTGCCAAGGATGCATGGACATATATTGAGGCTAATTTTCAAGACAACAAGTGCCCGCGTGCTATGGCTTTGAAAGCCAAACTATGCAACTTGAAGATTGGGGATTTATCTATTAACAGGTATTTTCAAAAGATATAATCTATTGTTTCGGTTCTTAATGGTCTTGGTTCCCCTCTTAGCAATGATGATGTTGTTACTTTCGTGCTTGAGGGTTTACGTTCCACCTATGAAACGATCTCTACCGTTATTGTTAGTCGGGAACCCTTTCCTGATCTCAAAATGGTTAGATCCTTGTTGACTACTCATGAGATGCGCCTAAAGTCTAGGGTTCAAAACCCTCTTGTTGATGCTACCTCCGCTTCTCCCATGGTTTTATTGGCTAAATCCAACACTAGTGCTCGGTGTGGTCCTTCTTTGGAAAAAGTAAACAACCTGTGTTGGAGTTTTGCTAAGGGATCTTGTCGGTTTAGTGATGCTTGTAAGTATCTTCACAATGGTGTTCACGGCAAGTCTACTTTGCTCCCTCATACCTCGGGTTCGGCTTCAAGTGTGCCGGGTGTGACACGCTCGGATTTGGATTTGTTGCAATCCCTGTTGGCTAAGTTTGGGTTAAATGCTCCTAATATTTCCACCCCCTCCCCTCTAGTCGCTTATACGGTTTCTGTCCCTCCTGGGTTTCAAAGTGTTTCGACCTAATTATCTGCGCAGCCTACTTATGTAAGTCCATAGTTATTGCCTGGTTCTTTTGGGATGTCTAATATAGGAATGGCTGGGTTATTCCCACAGGGGGTTCAGTATCCGATGGGGTCACCACAGCAGGGGGTCCATTATCCACAGCAAGGGGTTCAGACGCTTTCTGGTCCACCGTAGGGGGTTCACCTTATACCTGGAACTTCACAGCCACAAGTTCAGTTTATGACAGGGTTGAACAGCAGCAAGGGGGTTCTTTCCCTGGTTTGGTTCACTTGGGACAGTCACCTAGTATGCCTTTTCATCTGAGTCAGCTGTTTGCGTCCGGTTCACAAGGTTCGGGTCAAGCTACCCTTTTGCCGAATGCATTTAATACCACTACTCTTCAAGAACCGACCTCCGGCAATTGGAACATGGATACATGTGCGAGTTCTCATCTTAATGATTATGTACATTATCTTAGTGATATTCTTAATATGTGCATTTACCCGTCTGTTGCAGTTGGTGATGGGCATTTTATTCCCGTTACTAACTCTGGCCATAATGTTTTGTCTACCCCTTTTTGTCCACTTTGTTTAAATAACGTCTTAATCACTCCTAATATTGTCAAAAACTTGATTTCCGTTCGTCAGTTTGTCCGTGATAATTCTTGTACAGTTGAGTTTGACCCTTTTGGTTTTTCTGTGAAGGACTTCATAACTCGATGGGTGCTCCTCTGATGTGATAGCATGGGTGAGCTCTATCCTGTTATGAAGCCCTCCACTATACCTCATGCTTTTCTTACCAGTTAGTATATGTGGCATCAACGACTTGGACATCTAGGAAGTGAAGTGTTACATCATCTTGTGTCTAGTGATTCTATTTCTTATAATAAAGAGAAACTTCCTGTTCTTTGCCATGCTTATCAGCTTGGTAAACACGTGAAGATTCTGTTTGTTAGTTCATCTAGTTCTGTTACTTCATGTTTTGACATTGTTCACTCAGATTTGTGGACCTCTCCAATTCTGAGTCTTTCTGGTTTCCAGTATTATGTTTTGTTTCTAGATCATTATTCTCAGTATGTTTGAGTTTATCCGTTAATGAATAAATCTGATGTTTTGTCTAAATTTCTGTTATTTCGTAATTATGTTTGTACTCAGTTTAAGTGTGAAATTAAGTCATTTCAATGTGATCATGGTGGTGAAACCAGCTATTCGACAACCGAATACTAAGTTTGAAAAATCTATGAAATTAATTATGGTGCTCCATACTTCACTAGATGAAAGGAAAATCTGTGGAAACTAAGTTTGAAAAATCATCGGTTATTCGACAACCGAATGCTTTTAAAAGTCAAAGACAATCCATTTTAGGTAAACCAACTATTTTTTCAGATTCTCTTGCAAAGAAAGATTTCTCAAAGTCAAAGCCAGTTACCACACAAAATGTGTCCAATGATTTTTCAAAACCAGTCACTGCACAGATTTTGCCTCAGAATATGTTGCCAATTGTCAAGAACACAAATGTGATTGCACCAGGAATGTATAAAGTGCACACAAAGCCTAATCAAACTAGAACACCTCAGTTGCATCAAGACATTAGGAAACCTAACAAACGCGTGTCTTTCTCTACAGGAGTAATTCCCAATACTAGTGTTAGCAGACCACAGCTTAAGAGCAATCATCTGGAAGATAGAGTCATGTCTAACAATAGTCAAGGGAAGAAGCAAGAAGTAGAAGACCACCGTAGGAAGTTTAAGTTTTCAAATAATAAAACATCTGTAACTGCGTGTAATGACAGTTTGAATGCTAAGACCTCGAATGTTAACTTTGTCTGTGTTACTTGTGGAAAATGTGTGCTGAATGACAATCATGATTTGTGTGTTCTACATTATATCAATGGCGTGAATTCTAGGACTAGACAACCAATGGCTGTGCCTATTAGTACTAGAGAACCCAAGCATAATGTGAACCAATCTGTTGCAACATTCAGTAAGAAAACCGTTGCAACAGACTCCACTGTCAAGAAATCTAGAAACATAACTAGGAAGTTATATGAGCAAGTTAGTAAGACATGCAGTTGGTGGTATCCTAAGTATACTCCATCCGGATATAATTGGAAACCTAAGTCTCAAAAAGGCAATGTTAACCCAAACATTAGTATGCCTCTAGGAAATGCATCTAGAACTGCTAATATTTTGGAACATAAGACTCCTAGGTGTTCCACTGTGTCCAATACTCCATTGTCTTCTAATTCTTTTGCAGCTCGTAGAGATCATTCTATTCATCGTCGACTCTGGGTGCTCAAAGCACATGACCGGAAATCTCAAACTTCTAACTAATTTTGTGGAGAAATTTCTGGGAACGGTGAAGTTTGGAAATGATCAAATTGCACCAATTCTTGGCTATGGAGATCTGGTTCAAGGAACGATTACTATCAAAAGGGTTTATTACGTCGAAGGGCTTAATCACAATTTATTCTCCGTTGGTCAATTCTGTGATGCGGATTTGGAAGTTGCTTTTCGGAAGTCTACATGTTATATCCGTGATTTGAAGGGAAATGATCTTCTCATAGGTTCTCGTGGCACAGATTTGTATTCCATTTCTCTGCAAGACTCAACAACTCCCAATCCAATTTGCTTAATGGCTAAAGCGACATCGTCTCAAGCATGGTTATGGCATCGTCATCTATCTCATTTAAACTTCGACACCATCAACTTGCTTTCAAAGAATAATATTGTGAATGGCCTTCCAAAGCTGAAATTCGTCAAAGATCATCTGTGTTCTTCTTGTGAGCTGGGGAAAGCAAAAAGAAAGTCTTTTCACACTAAGACTACCCCGAGCTCAAAAAGACGGTTACAACTTCTACACATGGACTTATGTGGTCCAATGCGGGTAGAAAGCATTAATGGAAAGAAATATGTTCTCGTAATTGTTGATGACTACTCCCGATATACTTGGACTCACTTCTTGAGGTCCAAAGACGAAACACCTAGAGTTCTCATTGATTTCCTCACACTTATCCAAAGAGGACTTCATGCTCAAGTTACAACAGTTCGAACTAACAAAGGCACAGAATTTCTTAATAAAACTCTTCATGCATACTTTACAAAAGAGGGAATAAGACACGAAACGTCAACTGCTCGAACACCTGAACAAAAGGGCGTTGTTGAAAGACGGAACCGTACTCTTGTTGAGGCTGCTTGAACAATGGTAAGCCCCGCTAAAGTTCCTTCGTTCTTCTGGGCTGAAGCAATTGCAACAACATGTTTTACTCAAAACCGTTCACTTGTAATTCCTCGACATGAGAAAACACCTTACCATATAATCAATGCCCGGAAACCGTCAATCAAGTTCTTTCACATCTTTGGTTCTCCTTGCTACATCGTCAGAGATAGTGAAAATCTTGATAAAATGAAGGAAAAAGGTGATGCATGTATTTTTGTTGGGTATTCTACTCAGTCAAAGGCTTACAGGGTATTTAACAAGAGAACAAGAATGATAGTTGAAACAATTCATGTTAACTTTGACGAATTGCCTCAGATGGCGTCAGATCACGTCAGTTCTGACCCCGGTCCACAATGTTCAACAACGGTACTTGAACAAGACAGTTTAAGTCCCGGTCCACAAAGTCAAGAAAATGTTCCTCAAGTTGCTGAGACAGTAACAACGTCAAATGAGCTGGAATTGCTATTTAGTCCGATGTTCGATGAATTACTCAATGGAACTACTCCAGTTATGTCAAAGTCTTCCGTTGTAACTACTGCTGATGCTCCTGATAAACGTCAACAACAACACACAACTTCATCTTCTACAACAACCATTGATGCAGATGCACCTCCATTGAACATTCAAACAACACTTCAAACTACAAATCAAGCACCAACTGTCAATGCAACTGAGAACATTATTCAAGCAGAAACCAATAACGAATATGCACAAGTTGATGACGATGAATTTGTAAACATCGTTAGTATACCAGTACAAGAATGAGGGGAGACATCATCTCGTCATGTTGATTGGTCAAAAATGTATACATTCTATAAACACCATCCCTCTGTACATCGTTGGACAAAAGATCATCCATTAGAACAAGTCATTGGAAATCCTTCTCAATCAATTAGAACAAAACGTCAGCTAGAAACAAATGGCGAGTTTTGTATGTTCGCACTCACCGTGAGTCGAACCGAACCAAAGAACATCAAAGAAGCCATGGCTGATTCTGCATGGATTGAAGCGATGCAGGAAGAACTTCACCAGTTTGATCGATTAAATGTATGGGAATTAGTTGACAGACCACTCTGCAAAAACGTCATTAACCTGAAGTGGCTCTGAAAAACAAACGTGATCAGGAAAATACTGTAATTCGCAATAAATCTCGTCTTGTAGCTAAGGGATATGCACAAAAGGAAGGAATTGATTTCGAAGAGTCATTTGCACTATTTGCTCGGTTGGAAGCTCTCCGGTTATTCATTGCGTATGCTGTACATAAATTATTTACAGTATACCAAA
The DNA here is from genome assembly GCA_026074375.1 of Tanacetum coccineum. NCBI lineage: Eukaryota > Viridiplantae > Streptophyta > Magnoliopsida > Asterales > Asteraceae > Tanacetum > Tanacetum coccineum. The sequence goes on from BQNB010099154.1 coordinate 24,573, forward strand.
TGGACGTTAAAACAACATTTCTTTACGGACCTCTAAAGGAAGAAGTGTATGTAAACCAGCCAGATGGATTCGAAGACCCATATCACCCCGACAAAGTCTACTGTCTCAAGAAGGCATTATATGGACTTAAACAAGCACCAAAAGCGTGGTATGATGAACTCTCCAAATTCCTGATATCAAAAAGATTCTCAAAAAGGTTCTATTAACCCAACTCTGTTCATAACTAAACATGGGGAAGACATATTGATTTTGCAAATTTATGTTGATGACATTATTTTTAATTCTACGAACCCAAAACTTTCAAAAAGGTTTGAAAAACTAATGCACAACAAGTTTGAAATGTCTATGATGGAGGAGCTGAAATTCTTTTTAGGAATTCAGATCCACCAATCCCCTCGTGGTATCTTTATAAACCAAG
>BQNB010099155.1:9122-24989 GCA_026074375.1 Tanacetum coccineum
ATTGCAATAGAGATTTAAATGCAATACTTTTTGGGGATATTTGTTATGTATCAAAATCTTTACATTTTCATGGATGAACAATTCAAACATGGAGCTTTTGTAACAACATTTTAGTTAAATCCAATGTATCATTTTTAAACGGCTCATTTAGTGGTTGTTCTCTCAGACCCTTATTCTGCTGCGACCCAATTTGGAGGTGTTACAGATTGGTATCTAAAGCCAAGGTTATAAAGAACCAGGTCTAATGTTTTTACTTGGACTTTAACCGTTTTCACAAACATTGCATCATACAAAAGTTTTCACGGACATACGTACATTATTTTTTTGCATTGACTGCTTACATGATTGATATACGTACTTATATTATACTACGTATATTACTATACATGACTTATACATTATACTTATATAAGTTAATTTTATTGTTACAGGAGTCATGTCTTCATCTATGGTCACCTACACGTCTATATCTTCTGATTCTGACTTACCACCATGGGGTTTCCATTTGATGGATCCAGACGAGTTTGAGGCACCGCAGTCTCCAGAGCACGCACCACCATCACGTGAATATGTGCCTGGTCCCAAGTATCCGGACTATGTAGCTCCATCTGACGATGAGATACCAGTTAAGGATCAGTCTCTACCTGTTAATGCTTCACCCACCGCCCTATCATCGGGCTATGTTGCTGACTCCGATCCTTTGGAGGAGGACCGAGAGGAGGACCCTGAGGAGGATCTCGCTGATTATCCTGCTGATGGAGGAGATGATAAGGAGGAGGAGTCCTCTGAGGATGATAATGATGATGAGTATGAGGAGGAGGATGAGGATGAGGAGGAGGAGCATCTAGCTTCGACCGACTCTGCTGCATTACCTGCTATTGACCCTGTCCCCTCAGCTAGGGAGACAGAACCGTTTGAGACCGACGAGTCTGCAACTACACCACCACCACCTAAATCACCTCAGACTATGGTCCCTTTTTCCCAAACAGGCCTCCGTAGCGCACGGAAGACTGTCAGACCCCAACCACCTATGATAGCATCTACTGAGGCACTCATTGCTAAGTATGCTTCTACACCCACACCTCCATCACCACCACTATCTCCATTACCACCACTATTATCCCTACTCCCCAGGATCCCATTCCCACCTTTACATATTAGCCCTACCTATGCTAGTGCACCACTAGGCTACAGAGCAGCCATGGTTCAGTTGAGAGCTGCATCACCATCCACCTACCATCCACTACCTGTACCATCACCACCCTTGTTATTACCATTTGTCGATCGTAGGAGTGATATTCCCAATGTAGATATGCCATCTCAAAAGAGGTTATGTCTCACTGCTACCGCTTCCAGGTTTGAGGTTGGGGAGAGCTCGACAGCTGCTGCTGCTGCTAGGCAGACATGACATACTTTAGCTCGTAGGGTTGACTATGGATTTATTGATACATTGGATGCTAGTATCCAAGCCTCTGAGGATAGAGTGATGACCGCCGTAGAGGAGGTCAATAGGAGGGTGACAAATCTTGCTACCACTCAAAGGCAGGATGCTCATGAGCTCTAGTACGCGATGAGGACACTTAGGATGACTGAGCTTTATTGAGAGCTCATATCTCCTTACTGACGAGTGAGAGGCGATACTTTCGCTGCATGGCTTCTTCTTATGAGCAAGAGGCTGTTTATGCTTGATAAGCATGGTCTCGTTCAAAGGATAGGAGCACGGCTTTGGATGCTCTTATCAGGGCACAGGAGGCTCGTACTACAGCACTAGAGGCTCAAACTAGAGCATTACAGAGGGATGTTAGTGTGCTACAGAGACAAAGAATTGACGACAGTAACAGATTGACGACGAGTCACATTCAGTATGAGCATGACAGGTTCAGAGATGCAGAGTGACATGATAGACCAGCTGATGCTGGTAGTAGTTGTTAGTGTTGTATCATTGTTAGCTATCCTATATAGCCTGCTAGGTTTTATAGGTAACTCCTAGCTAGTAGGCTGTAGGGATCTTGTTTCATCATTTAGCTATTTTGTATAGCATGCTAATTATTATGGGTAACTCCCAGCTAGCATGGCTTTAAGATCGTATTTTCATTTTGTAACCTAATCATACTGGTCATTTTGTAACCAAAACTATCATGTATGTTATCGATATTGTTATGTATGAGCGTCGATTTATTTATGTCATTGTTGATCTCACTTCGGTTATGTATTTCACTGTGTGTTGTGATCTTATTTTATATATTATGCATATGTCATGTCGCGTTTATGATTGTATGAAATCTAACGTGTATTATATTTTCTTGTGATTTTGAAGAAAATGCTGCTAAAGAAAACCACCACCCCTATGACTGATGCAGCTATTAAGCAATTGATAGCCTAAGGAGTAGCTGATGCATTGGCAGAACATGAAGCAAACAGGAACAGTAGAAATGGAGATGACAGCTACGAATCAGGAAGTGGTGGAAGGAGAACTGTGCCTACTACTCATGAGTGCACCTATAGTGACTTCCTGAAATGTCAACCCCTTAATTTCAAGGGTACTGAAGAAGTCGTTGGTTTGACTCAATGGTTCGAGAAAATGGAATATGTATTCCACATAAGCAACTGCGCCGTCGCGTGCCAAATCAAGTTTGTCACTTGCACTCTACTTAGCAGTGCACTGACGAGGTGGAATTCCCACGTCAAGACTGTTGGTCATGATGTTGCTTACGGAATGCCATGGAAAACACTAATGAAAATGATGACCGCCAAGTATTGCCCAAGAAGCGAGATTAAGAAGTTGGAAATTGAAATCTGGAACCTGAATGTTAAGGGTACTAATGTTATGAGCTATACACAACGATTTCAAGAGTTGGCACTAATGTGTGGGACAATGTTTCTCAAGGAATTTGATGAGGTTGAGAAGTATGTCGGTGGACTTCCCGACATTGTAGTGTGATGGCATCCAAGCCAAAAACAATGCAAGATGCAATTAAATTTGCAAATGACTCGATGGATCAGAAGATCCGTACATTTGCTGAAAGACAAGCTGAGAATAAGAGAAAGCTTGATGACAACTCAAGGAACAACCACACTCAACAACAGCCTCACAAAAGGCAAAATGTAGCCAGGGCTTACATTGCTGGGCCTGGTGAGAAGAGAGAATATGGTGGATCTCTACCTCTATGCACAAAATGCAACTACCATCACAATGGGCAATGTGCTCCTAAGTGCAACAACTGCAAGAAAGTTGGCCATATGGCCCGTGATTATGGAACCCCAGCTGCTACTGCTAACAACCAGAGAGCCCTCAGGGCGATTCAGAGGGTTGTGAGTTGCTTCAAGTGTGGAGTTCAGGGGCATTACAAGAAGGATTGCCCTAAGTTGAAAAACAAGAACCATGGAAATCAAGATGGAAATGGTGAAGCGCGGGCAAGGGCTTACGCATTGGGAAATGCAGGGATAAACCCGGACTCCAATGTCGTTACGGGTATGTTCCTCCTAAACAACCGTTATGCTTTTATCCTATTTGATATTGGTACCGATAGGAGTTTTGTATCTACTACATTTAGTTCTCTAATTGACATCGTCCCATCTACACTAGACCATGATTATGATGTCGAACTAGCCGATGGTAAAATAATTGGAGTTAATACTATCATACGGGGTTGCACTTTAAACTTCTTAAATCATCCATTCAACATCGACTTAATGCCCATAGAACTTGGTAGTTTTGATGTCATAATTGACATGGATTGGTTAACAAAGTATCATGCTGTAATCGTCTGTGATGAGAAGATCGTTCGTATCCCCTTTGGGAATGAAATCTTAATTGTTCATGGTGACGGAAGCAACAATAGACACGAGTCTCGATTAAACATCATCTCGTGCATCGAAACCCAAAAGTACTTGCTGAAAGGATGCGATGTCTTTTTGGCACATGTTACCACAAAGAAGGTTGAAGACAAGTCGGAGGAGAAGCGACTTAAAGACGTGCTAATTGTTCGAGACTTTCCTTAAGTATTTCCTGAATTCCACCAACCCGACAAGTGGAATTTCAAATTGATTTGATACTTGGTGTTGCACCTGTAGCACGGGCGCCTTATCGATTAGCTCCATCCGAGATGAAAGAATTGTCGGATCAACTGCAGGAACTTTCTGAAAAAGGCTTTATAAGTCCCAGTTCCTCGCTTTGGGGAGCTCTGGTCTTGTTTGTCAAGAAGAAGTATGGATCATTCCGGATGTGCATTGATTACCGAGAATTAAATAAGCTAACGATGAAGAACCGTTATCCGCTTCCAAGAATTGACGATTTATTTGATCAACTTCAAGGTTCGAGTGTCTACTCAAAGATCGACCTGAGATCGGGTTATCATCAGTTGAGGGTTCGTGAAGAAGATACCCTGAAGACCGCATTCAGGACTCTTTATGGTCATTACGAGTTTTAAGTTATGCCTTTTGGTTTGACAAATGCACCGGCAATATTTATGGACCTCATGAATCGGGTGTGCAAGCCATACTTAGACAAGTTTGTGATTGTCTTTATTGATGATATTCTGATCTACTCAAAGAGCAAGCAAGAGCATGAAGATCATCTTAAGTTAATCTTAGAGTTGCTTAAGAAAGAGGAGTTGTATGCTAAATTCTCTAAGTGTGAATTTTGGATCCCCAAAGTACAGTTCCTCGGTCACGTGATTGACAGTCAAGACATTCACGTGGATCCCGCCAAGATCGAGTCAATTAAAGATTGGGCATCTCCTAAGACTCCAACGAAGATTCATCAATTTTTAGGTCTTGCCGGTTATTATCGAAGATTCATTGAAGGATTTTAAAATATCACCAAATTAATGACTAAGCTAACCCAGAAGAATGTCAAGATTGATTTGGTGAAAAAGCAAAAGCCGCTTTTCAGTTATTAAAGCAGAAACTGTGTAGTGCACCTATCTTGGCTTTACCGGAAGGAGCTGAGAACTTTATAGTTTATTGTGATACTTCGCATAAAGGATTAGGTGTTGTGTTGATGCAGAACAAGAATGTGATTTCTTATGCATTACGTCAATTGAAGATTCATGAAAAAAATTACACGACTCATGATTTGGAATTAGGAGCAGTAGTATTCGCTCTAAAGATCTGGAGACACTATCTGTATGGAACAAAGTGTACCGTGTTCACTGATCACAAAAGCTTACAACACATCCTTGATCAGAACAAGTTGAACATGAGGCAACGTCGTTGGTTGGAATTACTCAGTGATTACGATTGCAAAATTTGTTATCACCCAGGAAAAGCAAATGTAGTGGCTGACTCTTTAAGCAGAAAAGAACAAATTAAGCCATTGCGGATTTGAGCCTTAGTTATGACTATTGGTTTGGATCTCCCCAAGAAAATTTTGAACGCTCAGACTGAGGCAAGGAAACCAGAAAACTTCAAGGCTGAAGATGTAGGAGGTATGATCAGAAAAGAGAAGTTGGAACCGCGTGCTGACGGAACATTGTGTTTGAAGAACAGGAGTTGGTTGCCATGCTTTAGTGATCTAAGGACTGATTATGCATGAGTCCCACAAGTCAAAATATTCTGTTCATCCAGGTTCCGACAAGATGTACCAAGACATGAAGAAACTATATTGGTGGCCCAACATGAAAGTTGATATTGCCACCTATCTTAGTAAGTGTTTGACATGTTTTAAGGGCAAAGCTGAACACCAAAAACCATCTAGTTTGTTGGTGCAACCTGAGATACCCAGTGGAAGTGGGACAATATCACTATGGATTTTATCACCAAGCTCCCTAGGACGTCAAGTGGTTATGATACCATTTGGGTGATTGTTGATCGTCTTACCAAATCTGCTTACTTTATGCCAATGAAATAAACCGATTCAATGAAGAGATTGACAAGACTGTACATGAAAGAAATGATCACGAGACATGGAATACCAGTTTTAATCATTTATGACCATGACAGTAGATTTACATCAAATTTCTAGAGGTCATTCCAGAAGGCTTTGGGTACTCAATTGGATATGATTACTGCTTACCATCCGCAGACTGATGGGCAAAGCGAAAGGACCATCCAAACTCTTGAAGATATGCTACGCACCTGCGTGATAGATTTTAGGAATGGTTGGGATAGACACTTACTACAGATTGAGTTCCGATACAACAACAGTTACCATACAAGCATCAAGGCCGCACCATTTGAGGCACTTTATGGCCGAAATGTCATTCACTTGTTTGGTGGGTCGAGGTAGGAGATGTTCAGCTTACCGGTCCAGAAATCATTCACGAAGCCACCGAGAAAATTGATCAAATTAAAAGCAGAATTCAAGTTGCTCGTGATCGACAGAAGAGTTACGCCGATGTGAGGCGTAAGCGTTTAGAATTTCAAGTTGGAGATAGAGTTATGTTAAAAGTTTTGCCTTGGAAAGGGGTTATCCGTTTTGGTAAACGGGGGAAGTTGAACCCGAGATACATTGGACCTTTCAAGGTGTTAGCGAAAGTGGAAATCATTGCTTACAAACTCGAACTTCCTCAACAATTAAGCAGGGTTCATAGCACTTTCCACGTATCTAATTTGAAGAAGTGTTTGTCCGATGAATCACTTGTGATTCTGTTGGATGAAATCCATATTGATGATAAGCTCCACTTTATGGAAGAACCTATGGACATTATGGATCGTGAAGTCAAGCGGTTAAAGCAAAGTCGTATCCTCATTATTAAAGTTCGATGGAACTCGAGATGAGGTCCTAAGTTCACATGGGAACGTGAAGATCAATTTAAAAAGAAGTATATGCACCTCTTCACCAATTACGCATCTTCATCCAATGCCACGTCTTAAAGCTTTGAGGATAAAGCTCTTTTAACGGGGGAAGACTATAACAATTCGTTATTTCAGGTCATTTTACGACTTCAATCTTGCCATTATTTATTTTTAGGGTTTTACGCATTTACTTTTAATTTCAATCGTTTAGTTAAATCGTGTAAACTAAAAATCAACATTCAGCGTAAACGGACATCAAACAAATAAAAGTTCACATCAAGCAAGTGTTATGTTATTTTTATGAAAATAATAATCAACTTTTTATATTTTATTTTTATACGTTACGTAAAACGTTTACGTTTCGCATTTTGGAACCTTTTTGCATATAAGTAAACCATTCTACCTATCTATACTCAATCAAATACCTAAAATTATACCCAATACTTAAAAAGCACACAATTTCTTATATATGTATATAGGTGGCCGGATATATAAGTGTAAACACAAAGATAATATCTTGATTTCCTTATAGAATCATACATGTGCTTAATTACCTATACAAGCAACCATTCTTACACCTTTCATCAACTTCCCTTACAACTCCATACATTTCTTAAACAAAACCATCCCCCCATTGGCTCTTACACAACTAGTCATTCCAAGTAGAATACCATGGTTTTTGTTTAGTGGTTTACAAGATATTATGCTATAAATAGGTTTCTATTCCAAGACTTCAGACACTTATAATATCAACTAGCAAAATCACAAAAATCCTCTCCATTTCATACAAAAGCCCACGGCTTAAAAATCATATACAAAATAATTCATAGTTTTTATTTTACAAAGATTACAAGTACACAAGGGTTATAAAGGGTTAAGTTTAAGGTGTTTACAAGTAAAGGTGCAACTAAAATCAAGGGTTTTCCAAGAAAGGAAATTAGGGTTTTCAAGGCTAGGGTTTGTTTTGGAAGCAAGGGTTTAAACATATTAAGTTAGGGTTTTATATGATTAGTGTGTTCATCATAATCATCATTTACACAAGGTTTATAATCACAACTCGTACCTTCATTTCAATTATTTTTATACATACATATATATTTGTTATATTGTTACCATTTAGTTATTATTTTATAAAAGTTTATAAAATACAACAAGTCTATACATAATCAAGGAAATACATAATCATGGTGAATGAGTGTTTAAAATATGTTAGAATGCAAGAACATGTTTTATTTGATATATTGCAAGTATTGGTTAAATTGTATAATTAATTGTTAAATTAATTATTACAAGTTTATTTATATAGTTTTATAATTAAATGATTGATTTGGACACATTGGATATAAAATAGATGGACATAAATTAGAGGACTTAAAATATACTAATGATGTTATATTAGTGATTTTACAGGACTTGTAATATTTATATCATGGAAAAAATTATAAAAACAAGTTTTATAAAATTATTTTTGGGACAGTTTGTATATTCTATCCTTCCACGAATTTTTATGCAAAGTTTAGACCTAATAATTAGAATTCGAAATTTTATAAAATATATAGACCTGAGATTCAAATAGTACATTTTATAAGGATTCCGTGCATATAAGAAACTCGAAAACAGAGCTATAACGAAGGAGATAAGAATTTTACGAGATTTTGATAATTAAATATATAAAAATACTTTTATATAAAAATAGTTTGAATAATCTGTTTCGGTACAGATTTTTATAAAATTTGTGGACTATTTATTTTGATAGATTATCTCGACATGATTTCATAAATATAAAGAACTTGAAAAACAGAGCTATAACGAAGGAGTTATGATTTTTACAAGATATCGATAATTAAGTTTATAAAAAGTAATTTTATAAATAACAATTTACTGTTACTATTCATGTACAGATTTTTATAAATATTATAAATATAATATTTGATAGATTTTCTCAATACGAAACTGTGGGTATAAAAAACGTGTAAAACATAGTTAAAACAAGAAAGATATGATTTTACAAATATTTTATGCACTATTTTACTCTTGTGCACTATTTTCCTGACATGAATAGTGTTGGTTCGTTTTAATAAAAATCTTACAAAACAATGTAGCATTACTTATATAATATTTATACATGTTTTTAACTTTATAAATATTATTTTTATAAAATGATTAAACCATTTATATAACAACATTATATAAACAATAAAAATATTAAATCAAGTGTTATTAACAAATAATCAATTATTGGACAAAAATAATATTTTTAAAGGACACATATACTTGAATATTAAATATCAAGCGTGACTTAAATATTGTTTTGACATTTATAATTTAAACAAAAACTATTAGGTGGTGATATAACTCTATAATCTATATTGTTGTATTTATTTCAAATACATTATACTCATACGACCTATAATTAATTAGGTTGCATTCGGATTTTACGTGACGATTCACTCATTTGATTTATATAATCAATTCATTCACTAAGGTGAGTTCATAGCCCCATTTAATACAATTACAGTGATTTACAACTTTTGGGGTGAGAAACATGCATTGTTTTATATTTGGACGCAAGTACACTTTTAAATAAATTACGAGTTTGCCTAAGTAGCGATAACCCACTATGCCCATGAATCATGAACTGTTAACTACTTGAGGTAGGCGCGAATGTTATGCATAGATCTATTTGGGATTGACATCCTTATTTGGATGAGCATCGCTCACTAGGTTCGACGGATTGAACCAACGAATGTATACCATGTCAGATTTGGGATGTTGTGGGTTGAACATCTACATGGGCACACTATTGCCATTAAGTTGCAGACATACATGTTTTAGCTTCGGTGTCATGAGCTTAGGGAATCGTAATTACATTTTTGTGATATTGTATGTGTTACATTGTCATACACTTTGAATCTTGCGGTCCTACTTTATATACATACATAAACCTGTGAATTCACCAACTTTATGTTGTTGTTTTTAAGCATGTTTTTCTCAGGTCAATAAGTGCATAACATGGATACATTTGGGAGCATTATTTTAAAGTCAAAATGCACTAAAGATTTACTGCATTACATTTTGGGACATTTTGTTATGTATCAAAATCTTATGTTTTCACAACAATGAACTATTAAAGCTTGGAGCTTTTGTATCAAACATTTCAATCAATCAAATGTATCTTTTAAAACGACTCATTTAGAGGTCGTTCTTATATCTTGTGTTGTTGTATTATGAAGTAACACTCCCGGACCCTTATTCCGTTGTGACCCAATTTGGGGGTGTTACACATTCTTGTATCAATACACCGTATTCACACTTACCAATATGCCGTATTAGTTTTGCCAGACAGATGCTTAAGTCTCTTTGCATATTTAGACTATTAAAGTCATAGTCAAACTTATCTAATGGCCTTTTCGTAATTAAAACGCTTAAAACCCGGTTTTGGGGTGTAACACTTGTTTTTAGTGATTATTTTTAAACACAATTTATTATATTCGCTATCTAGAGTAAAATCGTCTATTGAAGAGTTTTCACCACTAAAATAAGAGGATTCGAAATGTACCTCACTGGATGCTTGAGCCATGAGAAACGTCTCGTCTTTAGCTTTTTCATTATCTTCCTCACCACTATCACTCCAAGAACCTCCAACAAATTCCCTTTGGTTCTTATCTCTCAGTGGTTTCGTACATTCTCCGATAAGATGATTTGGGTCTCCGCATCTAAAATACCTCCTATCACTTTTGCCGTTCTTGTCGTCCCGGCTTCTTTGGAATGTCTTTTTGTCATTCCGTGTTTGTCTTACGAACCTACCTCTTCTCTTGAAGAACTTCTTGAAGTCTCTAACAGCCATGGCGTATTCTTCGTCTTCACTTCCGGAAGTCAAACTTTCTTCATCACTAGATTCCTTTTTAACCTTTTAGGCAAGAGATCTCCTTTCTCGTTTACCTTTGACCATTTCGGAATCTTTCTTGATGATCAATTCGTGAACATTTAGGTTCTTGATGAGTTCATCAAGTGATAGTGACGTGAAGTCTTTCGACTCTTCGATCTTCGTGACCTTTGCTCTCCATTTAGGATGTAGAGCCCTGAGAAATTTCCTAACGTAGTTCTTGCTAGAACAACCTTCATCAATCACTTTTAAACTAGTAATAATAGTATTAAACCTAGCAAAAGCAATATCTATAGATTCGTCTTCGAAAATGATGAATTGTTCATATTCTTGCACCAAAAGGTCAATCTTGTTGTCTTTGACTTGACTATTACCTTGATGGGTGATTAAAAAAGTTTTCCAAATTTATTTTGCCGTATTACACATAAAAATTCTTTCGTATTCTTTTCTAGGCAATGTATTATAAATAATCATTTTAGTTTTGTTATTTTTTGCAAGTCTCTTTTTAAGATCATCATTTTGTTTTTCAAAGGGGACAACCTCATCTTGTTTGGTTTCCGAATTATTTTAGATAGGTGAAAAATCACCCTCAGTAATAACATGCCAAAGATCGAGATCTTTTGATTTCACATAAGTTTCGAATCTATTTTTCTAATAAATAAAACCGTCGCTTTCAAAAATTGATGGTCTTTGCATAGATTTCCCTTTTAGATATTTGTCAAAATTCATTAATTGATTCAAGCTTTAAAATATAGTATATTTTTAAAATCTTGGGTGACCTGGCTCCTGATACCAATTGTGGAAACTAGAAGAGGATGGTTGAATAGTTTCACCGTTAATTTACGTTATTAAAGTTTGCTTATAAAAATTCTAGATTCTTTTTTATGTGACATAAATCAACAATATATATGAACAATATATAATTATAAATAATACAAACACAATATAAAAAATAGCTACGAAATATAAAAGACAAGATAAGAGTAAAGAGATTGAACAATCAAACCACAACACCGAGAGGTATAGTGGTTCGGCTACGAAGCTCTTCTTCGCCCCACTCCACTCCCCAAGTATCCGACTCGAGATTTCACTATGTCAACAAGCTCCCTTCAGACGGAGAAAACCGTCACACGTCGCTTATACCAATTTCTGACACTAAGCTAGATGTCAAGTCCTAATCTTAGCTAGAACCAATCTACCACTTCACAAGTGTATTTTAAGGACTAAAATACTAGCCGGCACATATACAATACTTCTGGACTTATACACTATTCGGATCTACACAACTACACAAGAAACTACGGAAGTTCAAGCTTAGTCTTGAGGTTAATGTGGTACTTCAGCCACATTCCATTGTACTGAACTGATTTTTTTTGGTGTAATATAATTTACCAGGGAGGATTGAATCCCTTTTACCCAAAAAAAAAAAAGAGATTGAATCTAGAAGAAGATCGTAACAAAGGTTACGTATAGACAAACTAAACTACAACACTTCATTTCTTGACGAATACGAATGTTTTTCTCTTACACTTGAGGAAAGAAAGAATGGATCACTTGTTAAACAAGATTAAACAAGTTTATGATCAAAATTTTAAAGAGATGTAGAGAGAAATTTAGAGAAGAGAAAAATGTGTGCAAAATGTTGAAAAATAGCTGGGAACAGTTCAGTATTTATAGGCAAGAGAGAAGAGCGTCCTAGTTGTGGACGGTCCCTTAAATATGGGAAGTTCCCAGATATATTGAGGATCGTCCTACCTATTTAGGGGTCGTCCTAGGTAGACGCTCATTTTCTTGTCTTTTAGTGGGAAATATTTTTCTGGTAAAGGTGGGATCCTTTTAGGGGGGAAAACCAGATTTCAAATTATATATTTACATAAAACATTTCTTTAACATTTGTAAAAATGTAAAATTTAAGACAAGAAGGTATCTTTGATCACTAAACAAGTTTAATGATTTGTTTGTACATACCTTAAGTGATTTACGTCAAAATAGAAATTTACGACTAATAATTTGTATACGTTTATTTTTATCGTAGAACGTTTTTACATTTTGTCATTATCAAAACGTAGAGAGGTCGAAAAATATAAATAACGTTTTTAGACATTATTTGTATTAACAGTTTGGTCAAATTGCAAGTTTCGTTCGTATGGTTCGGAAAGTGCAAGCAACCTCCATGTGGGGAAACCTTAGGTCTGTTTCAGTCCTTGCTCAAACTAAAAGAACTAAAATACCCTTCAGTTTCCTTCTTAAATTTTCAGTTTGACCACGGGTATATTAGTCATTTCAATTTGACCAAAGACTAAAATGAACATAAGGTTTCCTTACAGGGAAGTTGCTTGCACTTTCCGAACCACACGGACGAAACATGTAATTTAGCCAAACCATAAAGACGATTTTTGCAATTAACTTTAACTAATATAAGGAATTTTAAATGTTTATATTTAAAATTAATAACTTTTTAAATTTGCATATAATAATATGACATATTAATTCTTCATAATCTTACACCACAAACACACAATATTTATAAATTATCATTCATTATAGTCCGCCTCAGTGAGATTAACTTATATCATCATTTTTTTCATGATTTGTTCTCCCTCTCTTTTCATCATATAGTCTCTTTTTTCATCATAAGATATATGTGGACAAATTTAAAGCAATTTTGTATAAAACATTGCAAATGATCTAATATAGTTTTTTTTTAAACCTCATATTTCCTTTGATTTTTTTAAAAAGAAAGACATTTTTATACAACTTTACATCCCTTGAAAAAACAATCTATTTATACATGAATATTTATAACCTTTTCAAAAATTGAAATATCCTAGAAACACATACTTTAAAGATCTGCTAGAAAACTTATCTTAAACTATTCAAGACAATAACAAACACACGCAACTAAATGTTTTTAAGTGAGAGAGAGCAAAAGTAATCTATTGTATATTTAACTAAAAGATGATTTTTCTAGAAACACAGAGGAATGTCAATTTGTTAATCAAATAGGTAGCAGCTCGAATGCATTCAATCCACATATAAAGAGGCATTCCCCCTTAAATATAAGAGATCTAACAACGTTTACGAGATGTTTATGTTTCCTTTCAAATATTCCATTTTGTTGTGGATTATATCTACATGAATTTTGACGAACAATACCTTTTGAACTAAAAAACTTATGAAATATGTCTTAACAAATTAAGTTTCATTATCACTTTTAAAAGTTTTAACAGTTTTATTAAAATGATCTTTTGAAAATTTTGTAAGAAAAAGAATATTGTCCACAACTTCATCTTTGTTTTTAAGCAAATAAACCCACACGGTCTTATGAAAATCATTGAAATGGTCAAAAAGAATATAAATCATTCTTTACTATGAACTCTATAAGGACCCAAGAGATCCAAATTAATCAATTCACCAACCGAAACATATTAATGATCACTTAAAGAGAATAGATCTCTAGTTTGTTTAGCCTTATGGCAAATATTAAAAAGCTCAACATAAGCCTCTTTTTTACAGCTAACTTAGGTTGTAAAATTATCTATCACTCGATCAGGATGCATGATAACAAGTCTTTTATGCCAAAACTACTAGACAAATTGCAATTAACAGATTGTTTAATATTTTATTATTACTATCAATGTAATATAAACCACCATTATGCTTACCATGCAGAAATTTACATGATAACAACAAAACTACTTAAATCTCAATTCAAGTATAAATTTCCTTCAGTCTAAACTGATTTCAATCAGTAACAACACGAAAAACATACCCCTCCTAGTCAATTGTATGTCATTTATCTAAATAATAATTGTTTTATTGCAATGAGTTTTATAACCTGAATGAACGTTAGGAGAGAGATAAAAGTAAAAAAAATATAGACGAGAGAAAACCGATAGGTTGAGTTATGAGAACCCTAGCTTAAACTTGAGCTTATATAGGCTTGATCAATAAAATTCCTTTTTATCCGTCTTTAGCCCGCTTGGCAACTCACATACCAAACCGATTGCCACCTCAAACTGACTTAGGCCCCGTTTCTCTTTCCACTTATTTGGTCTTTTGGAAAGGATTTTGGGTGGGCCCAGCTATATATTAATGTTTCTTTTTCTGGTTGTACAATATGAACGTCTGATTTAGGAGGGAGAAAAAATGGCACTTGTTTCAACTCAGACACTCATATGATATTCACTAGACACATATACCCTCAGTTTATCTTTACACACATCACTCTCTCACCTTTCACTCCTCACCTCTCATTAGTCATCACCATAACTCCCCCATCTAAGAAAATCTTTATCATCAATTTACACACACACACATCGACCTGTTTATATGATCTTCCATACCGTTGCTTCATTACACCGGTCAAGTCAAGTCTCGATGATGGCCTTCTGTGTTTTTATGTTTTCTTTTCCCTTTTACTAGCAGATCACCAATATTGGGTATTTACCCCATAGATTTTAATAACCAACAATAAACTAAATTTTATTCTTGTGTTTTTGATGTGTCATAAGACAATATGAATGGATTATAGTTTCATTATACATGTTGGATTTTGTTTGAGGAGACGTTTTGTTTTTACCCACTCGATTTTCATATGTTTTTAATTTTATTGTGTATGCTTGTTGATTTTGGGTTTTCTATTCATATATGACAGATCTATTTTTTTTTATGTTGAGAAAATATTGCTACAAGAAGTTCTTGAATTGACACAAGGGGTATAATAGTCATTAATGGTCATTTGATTGTTCATTTGGACAAGAAAAAGAAACGACATTTATGGGTACCCCACTTGTTCCAAACGATATATATATATCAAGTAAGACACGATATCAACTCAGTACTTAATACACTAAAAAAAAGAAACGGCCTCTTGGTGACTTAACTACTCAAGCCACGGTACCCAATGACTAAGGTGCATAGATTTTGATTCCAACCTCTTCTATAAATATCACCGAGAGTCTCACTCAGGGGCGGAGCCAGAAAGTTTGGCTCGAGGTGGCACACTTTGATATTTTTTAATAACTACACTACAAAATGATTTTTAGAAGGGGCAAATTACGAAAAAAATCGGATATTTTCGAAAATTTACACTACAATTTTTTTCACTAAGGGGGCACTTGCCCCTTCCCCCCCTCTTTGTCTCCCCCATGGTCTCACTATAGAATGCTTTCAAGTGATTGCAGGATCTATACGCATGTTCGTTGTACGGCAATTCAGTCAATATTAGTATAGTACAATAA
>BQNB010099156.1:0-24297 GCA_026074375.1 Tanacetum coccineum
GTTTCACACTTCTAACCCTAAAAACGAGTTTGTATATATAGAAAATAGGCCGCGACGGCGTCGCGTTATAATCCTGACACCGTCGCTTCGCAGAATCTTCTAGGGCTTCTTTAAGTTGGTTAAGTTCTGACACCGTCACAAAAGTCTTGACGTCGTCGCTTTGATGTTCTGACGGCGTCACCAATAATTGTGACGCTGTCTCCAGCCACTGTGCGCATTTTCTTCATCGACTTTGGTATAGAGTTGTAATCTTGTCCGTTTCTTCTCCAAATGAGCCCAAGTCACGTGTATTTCCTCTAAAAGCTTCCCAAATGCTAAAATCACAAAACAAACAATTAAGCACGTATTTTGGGCATATTTGCATGATTTGGGGGGTTAAATGACCCTAAAAAGTGTATAAAATGACACCTCATCACCAAGATAAGTACATATAACATGTATATTGGTTGGACTATAGATTCTGGTGCAAGTCAACATATGACTCACACTATACTTAACATGTTTAATATAGTGAATTTTATAAAACTTAATATGATTGTGGGACATCCTAATGGTAATAAAGCTCTTGTTACTCATATTGGAAGTTTAAAAATGACAGAAAAGATTGTTATCAATGATGTTTTAGTAGTTTTTGGCTATCAAGTTAGTCTACTATATGTTTATAAACTGAATAAAGATAATAAACTTAAAGCCATTTTTATAAAGATACTTGCATTATACATGATTTTGTTCTAAGGACCCAAGTGGGACTGGAATTCAAAGTAAGGGATTATATTTTCTTAATTTAGGTGAAAAGTTGGTTTATAATAACATTCAAGTATGTTGTTTGTCTAATTGCATATAGCATAACAAACTTGCTCATTGATATGTGTGAAAACACATATCCATTTTATATCAAAATAGGCCCTAAAAAGATAAAATTATGCTTTAAATGCTTGTATATTGCTTGTTTTGTCTTTGTCTTTGTGATTTATGGTAGGTCGGAAATTGGCAAAAATTTTCAATAAAAACGATCAAAACCCGACATCAACGAACACAGGGAACGGAAGAGCCACACAAAGAGCCTAAATGCAATGCAAAAGATCAACAGTGATCACCTATTTAAAAGACAAAAAAAACCCAAATAAACCAAAATAGTTCCCCCAAAGAAAACCAAATTGCAAAAATGGTCCCCTTACACCCTAAACTTGTTACCACTCTTGTTTATAAGAGTTCACAACCGTTTACACACATTTATTAATTAAACCAACCCAAAACTTGGCCCGGGCCCATATTCCTGTTAATTCCTCTCCCCGGTAGGTGGCCCAATCCCTTTACAAATGAGCCCAAGTCAACAAGTTTATAACCCCGGGTAAATAAAAAAAGTCAAACAACCTTTTTATAAAAGAAAATCACGCGCGAAATTTAGTTATTACTGTTCATTGTCTTCTCCTAATTACCTCAATCTCAAATCAAGGGGCAAAGTTAAATTGACAGTATGGTTGGGTAATTTGAGTGCTAAGTTTTGATGTGGCAAAGTAATACATCACCAAGCCCTCTCATTGGTGGAAACCCACAAGAGAATCACACGTGGTACGGGGAAGGATTTTTTACACTTAAGCTACTCACAAAACAAGCACAAGGTGTCACATCACGGATTGCCACGCTGGCAATCCGTGTGAGCTAAAGAGTGATCCTACGGACGAGATTGAGTTTCCAATGATTGGTAATGATTGAAGGCCAGGATTGAAAGGAGCGTGTGCAGAGGCTAAGGACCTAGAAGCGCTATATAAAGCCTCATTTTCACTCACACAAGATATTTCTTAATCTTCTTTTCCTGCATTTTTAGTTAAAAAAAGCTTTATGTATTTTTAGTTTAAAATGTAATTTCCTTTTTCAAGTTCTTGTAATTTCCTTTGATCAAATATTGTAATCAGTTTTAAGTATCAATAAAATCACAATTTAGTTTTCATAATCTGTTTTTCACTTATAAGCTCTTATTTCTTTCAAATATAAATGCTACTGTTTCATAAGCTCATAATAAGCTCTCATAAGCTCTTTCAAGTCTCTAAGCTTGGAATTGAGCTCTAATAAGCCTTAATCTACTTAAACTTTAAAATCAGCTTAAAAACCCTTGCTATTTGGATTTTGGACTTATGGAAGATGAGCTTAACATGGAAGAGCTCATATGGACTTATACTGGCTTATTTACAATAAGCCAGAGCTAGTAGATAGCTCATATGAGCCTTTGATGCCTTTGTTTAGCTAAGGCTTAAGTAAGTTTTCAGTTAAAGCTTAACTGTCTTAATTTTCTTAGTTAATAAATTGCTTAATTGTTGCTTATCTTGCTTATTTGTACTTAATTGATCTTCTACTAGCTTATTGATTATGTTTAAGTACCTGTTTTATCTTAGTTTAGTTTAGATCTAAAGTTTCTTCATAATCTGTCTTAAATATCATAAAAACAAAAAAAATAAGTAGCATTGTATAGCTTAGCATTTTTGGCTTATTTACTTAGTGATAACTGCTTATTAGGATTAGTAAAAGTTGTTCATTATCTGATATTAAGTTTTTAATAAGTAGATCACAAATTAGCAAGCTTAATTAAGGCTTATGGATTTTAAAGGGGTGTTTGGCATAGCAGTACTAAGTTCTTAGTTTCTCATCTAGGTGTGTTTAAGCTGTTTTCATAAGATAGGTTAGAGTAAATTGAGTTTTCATTAGTTAGAATAATATAAGTCCAAATCTGTCAAGTAGCTTATCCATCTATAAGCTCAATTCATTTCTAGTTTTTTGCATTAGCTTAATTTTATTTACATTGTGTGTTTAGATAGAGTAGAAGTAATTTCTCAGGTCTGCATTTTGTTAAAATTTGATTTGAGTTTCATAGTTGCAAACTGCATAGCAGCAAACTGCAAACTGTCATTTTAGCTTATTTTTCAAAGTGTTTTAGTAGTTATTAGCCTTAGATTTCCATAAGCTTTAGTAGTATTTAGGTCATTAATCATTTATCTTAACTTGTTTTTCCATAAAAAGCTCTTTTTCTTAGCTGTTTTTAAGTTCAAACTTAAGCATCCTTCATTTTCAAAACTTAAAGAAAAAATCAACATTACTAGTGTTATGTCGTTTTATAAAGGTTTTTCAAATAAAGCTATTGTTCTCCAAAGTTTTTCAAAAAGTTTTTTTCATATAGTTTTTATTAGCTAACTGAAAAAGCAAAGTTTTTCTCTAAAAAAAGCTCTATATTGCTAGCTTAATTTTAAAGCTCAAAGTGCCCTTAAGGCCTGGTTTGACTTCAAGTGTTTTGCATAAGGTTCTTATTTGAATACTAGCTTATAGCTTATTCTATGTGCTTATTCTTGTTCAAATTAGCTTTTTAGGTTAGAATTAGCTTAATAGTAGCATAATCTAGCTTATAGTAGGTTTTTTTAGATTATTAGCTTAAGAAAAATCCAAAAAAAATAGTTTTAGTGAATCTGTCAATTTTTAGCTAGTTTCTAGCTTATTTAGGCTTTTCATAAAAGTTGCTTTATTAAAAATGCTTATTTTTAGAAGCTTTACAACTTTGTATTTTTAAGTTTTTCAAAAAAATAAAAAAAGAGGAAAGTGGAAGTCGAGGGTGAGCAAGACTCGAACCGCCACCTCAATACTACTCAACCTTATAACTTCACACACTACCACTGCGCCCTGGGGTCTTTTTCATTAGACTCTCACACCATTTATTCTTTATACACATTTAGCCTTATAAGCTTAATAAGCTGTTATAGCTTATTTCGCAGCTTATTCAATAAGCTGCGATCTAAAGCTTATTTTTCCTATGTTCTAATTAGTTTAAGCTATTTCTTGTAATTTTTCTAGAATTTTATAGTTCGTTTAGTATTTTTAAACATTTATTTTCATTAAAAACTATAAAAAATTATAAAAAATAGAAAAATAATCAAAAAAATATAAATCTTTTTTAGAAAATTTTCTTTTATCATAAAGTTCTTAGGAAAATTAGTTTTGCTTGCATAGGGTCTAATTTGCAAAAATTCGATTTTTAAAGAACGGAATTTGTTCCCGTTTTCATTTTTCGTATTTTAACGCTCATTTCAACTCCGTTTTTGTTCTAGTTTTCTTTAAACTTAGCTATTTTAAGTGCAATAGAGCCATTTAAAAAGAAAATTTAAGTTAGTTTAATTTAGAATTAGGGTTTTTTGACCTCGTTTAGGGTCCTGTTTTGGCGTTTTTTAGTAAAAATTTGGTTCCCGTTAATGTCCTCGGCTTAATTATTATAATTTGGTTTTTATTTTTAATTTTTAAAAAGTAGATAATCAAATCAACCTTTGTTTCCAATTCAAACATTGGAGATCTCCCGAGTATCACAAACGGTTTCAATTTCATCACAAGTCTTTGGGATAACACCCGAGAATCATACTTCCCGGGTTTTATATACGAATTATATTATATAAAATTTGTGAAGATTTTCTTTTACCGTTTGGTCCTCTAAGGTATTTGGTAATTTTCAATCATCATTATAATTTTATATTTTTACCGTGTATAAATGCTACATCAAATTTTGGCCGCCGTTTGCCGGGGATTGTGATAAGATTCTCTCGTTTGAAGTTTGTTGATCGTTGATTTGAAAACCTTTCGTTTTCGAAAGTTACGCCTTTTAAGAAAATCAAATATAAAAAAAATACAAAAAAACTATAAAGTAAAAAAAATTTTTCTTTCTTTTAGCAGAATAGAAGATTAAAAACAAAAATACAAAAATATTTGCTCTTTAAATTTAAAAAGTTACCAAGTTGGTAAAAGAACACCAATAAATAATACCTTCAATTGAGGTATTATCCATAATAAGTTCCCAACTCGAATCAAAGATTTAAAAACTTATCATTTGTGTCACTTGCGAGAACGACTCACCTTAAAAGGTAAATTTTTAAGAGCTACCGTGAAGTATGTTTGATTTTTGGTTCAAGTTATTACTCATTCTCGTTAAAATAATTAAAAACTAAAAAATAATCTAATTTTCACTTCTTATCCATTTAATTCTTTTCATTAACCCTCTAATTTGTTTAATTCTTATGGCGTCACTCGATCATCGTTTGAACTCCCTCTTCTCGATTAAAGAATGCATGTCTTGTGAGCTTATGTACACTACAATTGTGGTTGTTCAAAAGGGAGTCTTAAAGACAAGATTCTTGTTCCCGTACCCGACTCGTCTCAACAACCACCTCAGAATTGTGCAACTTGTGAAACCCAAATGATGTCTAAATTCTCATCTTGTGCTTTTGTAGCGAAGGTTGAATGAAGTTGGTATACAATTCATGATGAAATAAAATTCTAAACACCTCCAAGTCATCCAATCACAACACTAACGTTGTTAGTGCACCTCGAGAGCCATTCGTCTTCAATCAAGACCCCGGTGTAAATTCTTTGCAAAGTCCTCTACAAAGTAACCACAATTGTTGTTACAAGTGTGGTGATTCGTTAGATGATATCTTTTGTCAACAATGTACTTGCAAGTCTTGTGGGAACGGTGCCATGATTGGTTATAATTGTCCACCAAAAGCTCCGATTATCTCTAAATCAGAACAATGCAATCAACCATAATGCGCTCACACAGACTTTGCCAAGTGGTTCACCCACATCTATTATGAAATGAGAATTCATTCACTTATGATTCCAAACCAAAAAAATCTTTCAATGATTTTCCAAGTGTTCTCACCCACCTCCACAGCTCCTTTTTAGACTTACTTGTGTGATTATGTAATAATGCTTATTATGGTTATGATTGTCCACCACAGTTCCGTTGTCTATGAACAAGAACGGTTACAATCAAAACTTAATAATAATTATTTCCACAAATTCTCAAGTCCTTCTAAACAATAACAATTGTTGGCGAAAATTACCGGTCCTCCTGAAACTTTTACATGTCAAACTATGAATGAAGATTATATGAGCAAAATCTTGCTATCTCCTAATTCCTTTTGGTTTTGACCCATTTTCAGCCCTGCAATAATACCGTCAATCATCTAATCTTAAAAGCTCAAAATGACTTCTGACAATTCACTCAAAACAACGCTATGGAGCAATACATCCATATGTGATATAGTTGGTCAAAATATGCAAAGAGGATAGAATGAAAAGCGAATTCAAAAAAAAAAGCCAAGCCGCTAAAGATCGATACTGGAAGATTCCCATTTGCATGAGATGTACGATGACAATACATTGCAATCACACCCATTTTATCACCAAGGAGTCTCCGTTGACTCTCTAAATAATGGGAACGAGCATCTTGACAGTATTTCCTAGAATTTAGAACCTTGTCCTAATCCATAGTGAAGTTCAAGGTATTTCTGAAGATGATGTGAATGTGCCTGTTTGAGAAAGATCTGTCCACTTTTCATGCTTAGGCAATCATTCTGAGATATATCTGATTCTAACATTGAGGTACTTCAAGTGATGACCATGAATTTGAGATCATCGAGTACGTTGAACATCACCTCCAATTGTGGAGATCGGCAGCTAGAGGAGTGAATGATTTGACAAAAGAAAGAGTTTGACTTAGAAGATATTTTTCAAATCCAAGACGTTATTCTTCGTGAGAAATTGTTGAACATTAGTCGTCTTGTTACTAATATCGAATCTAGAAAAATTAACCCACTCTTGATTTTGTGCTCAAGTCTCCCAGCGCTTTCTCATTGAATAATTCCTTTACCGAAACGAGACTTTTAGCGATCATATGGAAGAAACGAGAAGTGGCTACCACTACTCCTGCTAGATAACCCTTCCCGAGTAGACATTTTCTTTTTGAATTGAGCCAAATGCATGGAGGGTTTGACTAGCGTTGTATCTTTTCTAATTCAATTAAAAAAAATAACCCTCTTTTGGAACTTCCTAGTTTGAATCATCCACTTTGATCTGATCAGTCAATTTCGTCATCCTCCCTCAGAACCACCAGATGCTGAGATTAGCTTAATTATTAAGACCAATGCACCCGTAATAGACAATTTTGTAGAGCTAATGAATATGATGTTTTGACCCAGATGTGATGGTGAGATTAACGATGAAATTGGCCAATTCCCTTCACATTTGTCATTTAGATTTTTCTCCCCGTTTCTTCACTTACCTATGGATTCTCCTATTCTTACTCCACGAGTGAAGACACCATTTATGACCCGCATCTCCCACTTAGAGCTAGGTGGCTTCTCCTCGAATGGAACTTTTCATGTGCATTTAATGTATGTCCCAAACATTAATGAATAGTCCCGATGGGATTTCTCTCATTTACTCTCCCAAAGGACGAATGAATTTCAGGGATCGAGTCAAGCTATGGACCTCGAATACCAATTTAACAAAGCGACTTGTAGGATGCACCCATGCTTATCTATTTTCTTTCTTATTTCTAATGTGTTGTGAGGAGGCTTGTACTCTTCCGTTCTTTGTGTTTGTTGTTTGTACTTGTGATTGTTTGCAGGATAGACCCAAATTTTCTGAAGACTCTCAGTATTTCGGTGTTTTGTCCCGGTCCACTCGAGCTTCCTAGCCTTTGGCTTGCCATTAGTTAAGGGAAATCGGATATCCTAAAGATTATTATCCAACTAACATTTATCTATACCACACTTAATAAACGCTAAAGATTTTGTGATACTTTTCTTCAGGCTTATATACATTCGACCTTTTTGAGTCAGTATAGGGGTTTTTTAAAACTTAGGCTAGAAAACCATGAGGACATGTTTGATTTTTAGTATGGGGGAGTATATCTCATATGATCTTGCCTACTTTTACCCGTTGTTCTCACGTACCCCATTATTTTTTTTTTCCAACCAAAAAAATTTCAAAATATGAAAAATTTAAAAAATTAAAAAATAAAATAAGTATTTTTATCACAATTTTGACTTTCCTGCTGGTGTAGAACAAGAATAAATTTTTGACCCGATTGAGCGTGTTATGAGCTCTAGCTTGTTCCTTAACTTTTAGCAAGCGTTCGCAATTATCGCGAAGAAAGAAAATGATAGAGTTCTGTAGAGTAGAGCTAAACACGGATTAGTTGGAGAAATCATAAGAGCTCATTATGTAACTTGTTGCTTCTCCCATAAACTCTTAACCGGATTATATATTTGTGCTGTTTTTTGAGAGTTAAACTTAAATAAACAATTTTTATGTAATATATAGCAAAAATTTAGTCTTATTCAAATTATACTTAATTTTTCAAAAAGAAGTCTCTCTAAAGAAATATAAAAAAAATGATAAAATAATAAAAAATATATGATATTATAAAAAAACTGGGGTGTGATAAAATTTATTCCCTTCTTGCCGGACTCCACACGATGTGTAGTCCTTCTAAAGAAAGCCCATAGTAAGAATAAAAATCCGAGACTGATAAAAGTTTGTTGTATCTTGCCGGCTCACAACCGATGTTGCAGCCTTCTAAAAGGTCGAGGGTTACAATTCCTAAATTTTTAATTTTAAGTGTGGAAATTAATAAATAGATTTCTTTTTGTTAAATTCAAATATGCTTTTGCACTTTGACTATTCTATTTTATAAGCTATGAATATCTGGGAAACCTGAGAGTTTTTGAAACCTAAGGTCCATGAGTCCCGATACTAGTCTCTGTGGGGTGTCAAAAGCCTGGTCACTTAGCCGCAAGGTTGGGATGTGCCGAGATGAAAGTCGCTACATGGGATGATCTCGCCTTCAAACTCATTATTCTTGGGTGGACGTGAAGCATAGTAATGTTGCAAAACGTGATCCATGGTTGAAATTCTAATAGCAATTCACTTAATATTTAATATTTGTTGGGAGTGAAAAGTCACAAGTTACAATATGAGTATGTTACATCTTAACATGATAATTAACATGATTTTGTTTAAGCTTGTTTGGTAAGTGAAAAAGTCAGGAAGGATAATTTATCCTTTTTAGGCATTCACGTCGAAATGCACTTGTTCTATGATCCCTAATAGTTATGAAAATAACGAAAGTCAAGAATAATCACCAGTTATAAAAAAATGAAACATTTTAGAAAAATGGGAAAATAGGGTGTTTTATAACTGTGAGTTCTTAATTTTTTCCCACAAAAGTCTTCCTACTTTTCAAAGATTTAGTTTGGAAGGTTTTTAGTATTTGTTATAGAAGCATTAATATTGCGTGAGGACACGCATCACTTATTTTGGGAATTAAGATATGTGTAAAACACATATCCGTTTTTTTTTACAAAAATGGCCTAAAACGACAAAATTGTGCTTTAAATGCTTGAATATTGCTTGTTTGTCTTTGTGATGTGTAGACGGATATTGTCTAAACAATCTCAGAAAAACGGTCAAAACCGGCAAACACGAACACAGGAAACTAAGAGCACAACAAAAAAGAGCATGGAGAATGCTATCAAAAGTCAACAGTGGTAAACTCAAGTCAACTTTCAGTCAAACATGATCAACACTAAATGACAAAAATCCCAAAAATACCAAACCAATCCCTCAAAGTTAGCCAAATTACAAAAATGGTCCTAACGGTGTTAACTTTCTATTAATAAAAGTAAAACACTCGGTAAAATTGACAGTGTGGATGGGTGGCTCTCGAGGTGCACTAACTACTGTCATTTATCTTTAAAAAAAGCTTGTATTATTTTTAGTTTAAAATGTAATTTCCTTTTTCAAGTTCTTGTAATTTCCTTTGATAAAAAATTGTAATCAGTTTTAAGTATCAATAAAATCACAATTTATTTTTCATAATCTGTTTTCACTTATAAGCTCTTATTCATTCAAATATAAATGCTACTTTAATTTCATAAGCTCATAATAAGCTCTCATAAGCTCTTTCAAGTCTCTAAGTTTAGAATTGAGCTCTAATAAGCCTTAATCTACTTAAACTTTAAAATCAGCTTAAAAACCCTTGCTATTTGGATTTTGGACTTATGGAAGATGAGCTTAACATGGAAGAGCTCATATGGACTTATACTGGCTTATTTACAATAAGCCAGAGCTAGTAGATAGCTCATATGAGCCTTTGATGCCTTTGTTTAGCTAAGGCTTAAGTAAGTTTTCAGTTAAAGCTTAACTGTCTTAATTTTCTTAGTTAATAAGTTGCTTAATTGTTGCTTATCTTGCTTATTTGTACTTAATTGATCTTCTACTAGCTTATTGATTATGTTTAAGTACCTGTTTTAGCTTAGTTTAGTTTAGATCTAAAGTTTCTTCATAATCTGTCTTAAATATCATAAAAAAATAAATAAGTAGCATAGTATAGCTTAGCATTTCTGGCTTATTTACTTAGTGATAACTGCTTATTAGGATTAGTAAAAGTTGTTCATTATCTGATATTAAGGTTTTAATAAGTAGATCACAAATTAGCAAGCTTAATTAAGGCTTATGGATTTTAAAGGGGTGTTTGGCATAGCAGTACTAACCATAGGTTAGTACTGCTAGAGGCCATTTGGTCTTAGGATATTGTTCTTAGTTTCTCATCTAGGTGTGTTTAAGCTGTTTTCATAAGATAGGTTAGAGTAAATTGAGTTTTCATTAGTTAGAATAATATAAGTCCAAATCTGTCAAGTAGCTTATCCATCTATAAGCTCAATTCATTTCTAGTTTTTTGCATTAGCTTAATTTGCTTTGCATTTTGTGTTTAGATAGAGTAGAAGTAATTTCTCAGGTCTGCACTTTGTTAAAATTTGATTTGAGTTTCATAGTTGCAAACTGCATCAGCAGCAAACTTGCCAAACTGTCATTTTCTAGCTTATTTTTCAAAGTGTTTTAGTAATTATTAGCCTTAGATTTTCATAAGCTTTAGTAGTATTTAGGTCATTAATCATTTATCTTAACTATTATTATCCAATAAAAAAGCCTCTTTTTTCTTAGCTGTTTTTAAGTTCAAAATTAAGCATCCTTCATTTTCAAAACTTAAAGAAAAAATCAGTATTTTTTCAGTGTTCTATCTGTTTTAATAAGTTTTTTCATAAGCTCTAGCTTTCCAAATTAGTTTCAAAAAGCATTTGTATAAAGGATTTGAATCAGGATTTGAGAAAATATAAGTCACAAGTCTTGTAGTGCTTATTTGAGTACTTAATTTTAAGCTAAAAGTGAGCTAAAGGTCTGTTTGGTTTTAAGTGTTTTTTTAAGTGTTTATTTTGAATTACTAGCTTATGGCTTATTCTGTATGCTTATTCTTGTTCAATTAGCTCTTTAGGTTAGAATTAGCTTAATTTGTCATAAGTTTTAGCTTATTAAGTCTTCTAGCTTATTTAGTTTTGAAAAAAGCCAAAAATACGAGTTTAATGTTTCTGTCAGAGTTATAAGCTGTTTTTCAGCTTATTTGGGGCTTTTCATAAAAAGTTTCTTTTAATAAAAATGCTTATTTTTAGCTTAATAACAACTTTGCTTTTATAAGTTTTTGGAAATAAAAAAAAAGGGGAAAGTGGAAGTCGGGGGTGAGCAAGACTCGAACCCCCAACCTCAACACCCCCAACCCTTTATAACACCACACACTACCACTGCGCCCTGAGGTCTTTTTCATTAGACTCTTACACAATTTAATTCTTATCTCATTTTAGTCCAATAAGCCTTATAAGCTGTTATAGCTTATTTCGTGGCTTATTCTATAAGCTGTGATCTCAAGCTTATTTTTTCTATTTTAATTATTATAAGCTATTTTCTTAATTTTTATAGTTCTTTAGTATTTTTTAAACATTTATTTCATTAAAATTTTAAAAAACATAAAAAAGAGTAAAATAAAATAAAAAAATAAAAAAAAAATTGAAAATTTTCTTTTATCATAAAGTTCATAGAAAATGTTTTTGCTTTCATAGGGTCAATTTGCAAAATTTTGATTTTTTAAAGAACGTGATTTGGTTCCATTTCTCGTTTTTACGTATTTTAAAGCTCGTTTCAACTCCGTTTTTATTCTAGTTTTCTTTAAACTTACTTTTTAGTCAAATAGAGTCCATTTAAAAAGAAAATTTTAAGTTAGGTTTAATTTTAGAAATTTAGGGTTTTGACCTCCGTTTAGGGGTCCTGTTTTGTGTTTTTAGTTAAAATTTGGTTTCCCTTATTTCCTCGTGCTTAATTATTATAATTTTGTTTATTTTAATTTATTAAAAGTAGATAATCAACCAACCTTTGTTTCCAATTCAAATCATTGACCGAACATCAAAATGTTTCAATTTCACAAGTCTTTGGATAAGACCCAGAATCATACTCCCGTTTATATACGTTATTAATATTATATTTGTGAAGATTTCCTTTTTACCTTTGTCCTCAAGGGTAGTTTCGTAATTTTCCATCACATATTATATATTTTATACTTTACGTGTATAGAATTGCTACATCAAATTTGGCCCGTTGCCGGGATATGTGAATTAAGATTCACTCGTTTGAAGTTTGTTGATCTTGAAATTGGAAAACCTTTTCGTTTTTCGAAATTTACGCTTTAAGAATAATCGAAAAAATAAAAAAAAAACAAAAAAAATAAGAAGTAAAAAATATTTTTCTTACTTTTTAGCAGAAGTAAAGATTAAAAACAAAATACAAAAATATTTGCTCTTTAAATTTAAAAAGTTACCAAGTTGGTAAAAGAACACCAATAAATAATACCTTCAATTGAGGTATTATCCATAATAAGGGTTCCAACCGAATCAAAGATTTAAAAACTATCATTTGTGTCACATGCGAGAACGTCACTTAAAAGGTAAATTTTTAAGAGCTACCGTGAAGTAAGTTGAATTGATTTGGTTCAGTATTTATCTCATTCATCCGTTAAAATTAGATTTAAAAACTAAAAAATAATCTAATTTCTCTCCTTATCCATTTAAATTCTTTTCATTAACCTCAAATTTGTTTAATTCTTAGGCGTCACTCGAATCATCGTTTAACTCACCTCTTACTCGATTAAGAATGCATGTCTTGTGGACTTTGTACTCTAGAAATTGTGGGTTGTTCAAAAGGAGTCTTGAAGACAAGATTCTTGTTCCCGTACCCGACTCGTCTCAACAACCACCTCAGAATTGTGCAACTTGTGGAAACCCGGTTAATGGTCTAAATTGTCGATCTTGTGCTTTTATGCGAAAGTGTTTGAATGAAAGTTGGCATACAATTCATGATGAAAACGAAATTCTAAACACCTCCAAGTCATCCAATCACAACACTAACATTGTTAGTGTTCCTCAAGAGCCATTCATCTTCAATCGAGACCCCGGTGTAAATTCTTCGCAAAGTCCTCTACAAAGTAACCACAATTGTTATTACAAGTGTGGTGATTCGTTAGATGATATCTTTTGTCAACAATGTACTTGCAAGTCTTGTGTGAACGTGCTCATCTGGTTATAATTGTCCACCAAAAGTTCCGATTATCTCTAAATCAGAACAATGCAATCAAACCATTATTGAGCTCCCACAGACTTTGCCAAGTGTTCATCCGACATGCAATTATGATGATGAGAATTCATTCACTTATGATTCCAAACCTAATTCTTTGAATGATTTTCCAAGTGTTCTCACCCACCCTCCACAATTCCAGTTTGAGACTTACTATGTGAGTTATGTGGAAATAATGCTCATTATGGTTTAAGATTGTCCACCACATTCCCCGCTTGTCTAAACAAGAACCGTGTTACAACAAAACTTTAATATAATTATTTTCCACAAACATTCCAAAGTTCTTCTCACAATACATTGTTGAGAAAATACGGGGGTCCTCATGAAACTTTCAATTGTCAAACAATGAATGAAATTATTATGAGCAAAATTTCTTGCTAAATCCTAATTCTGTTTGGTTTTGACCAATTTCAGCCCCTGCAAAATTCCGTCAATCATCTAATTCCTTAAATCCAAAATGAATCTTCTCATTCTCAAAACACGCTTATGGAGCAAATACATCCATATGTGGATATAGTTTGGTCCAAATTATGCAAAATGAAAAGAGAGAAAAGCGAATTGCAAAAAGCAACGAGCTAAAGATCGATACTGAAATTCCCATTTGCTATGAGTGATGACGAGGACTATACCAATGCAATCACACCCATTTATCAACCAAGTACCGTTGACTCCTCTAAATATGGGGAACAGCATCTTGACATATTCCTAGTATTGAGAACCTTGCCTAATCCAAATGAAGTTCAAGGGTATTTCTGAAGATAATGTGTGATGTGCCTGTTTGTGAAGATCTGTCCACTTTTGATGCTTTGAGCAATCATTCTGAGATTATATCGATTCTAACAATGATGGTACTTTCATGAGTGAGACCATGATTTTGAGGACCTCGAGTAAGATGAAGCACACCTCCCAATTTGGAGATCGACAGCTTAGAGAGGTAATGATTGACAAGAAGAGAAAGAGTTTGACTTAGAAGATATTCTTCAAATCCAAGACGTTATTCTTCGTGAGAAATTGTTGAACATTAGTCGTCTTATTACTAATATCGAATCTTTGAAAAATAACCCCACTCCTGATTTTGTGCTCAAGTCTCCCTGCTCTTTCTCATTTGAATAATTCTTTACCCGAATTCGAGACTTTCAGCGATCATACGGAAGAGACGAGAAGTGGCAGTACCACTACTCATGCTAATAACTCTCTTCCCGAGTATGATTCGTTTCTTTTTGAGATTGAGCCCGATCAGGGAGGGTTGACTAGCATTGTTATTTCTGATAATTCAAATAACCCTCTTTTGGAACTTCCTGAGTTTGAATCATTCCACTTTGATCTTGATCCGTCATTTCCTTGCCCTCCTCCAGAACCACCAGATGCTGAGATTAGCTTAATTATTAAGACCGATGCACCCGTAATAGACAATTTTGATGAGCTTAATGAAGATGAATGTTTTGACCCAGGAGGAGGTGAGATTAACGTTGAAATTGACAATTCCTTCACATTTGTCATTTAGATTTTTTCTCCCGTTTCTCACCTTATCCCTATGGATCTCCTTTTCTTTACTTCCTTCGGAGTGAAGACACCATTTATAAGCCCCGGCATCTCCACTTAGAGCTGGGCTTCTCATCAATGGAACTTTCGATGTGCTTTAATTTTTGTCCAAACCTTAATGAAAGCCCGATTGAGATTTTCTCATCCATTTACTCTCCCAAAGGACGAATGAATTCATGATCCGAGTCAAGCGTATGTGACTCGATACCAAAAACAAAGCGCTTCTAGTGAGGCACCACCATGCTTATCATTTTTTTTCTTATTTCTAATGTTTTATTTTTTTGGTGTTGGAAGGAGGCTTGTACTCTTCCGTTCTTTGTGTTTGTTGTTTGTACTTGTGATTGTTTGCAGGATAGACCCAAATTTTCTGAAGACTCTCGTGTTCGGTGTTTTGTCCCGGTCCACTCGAGCTTCCTAGCCTTTGCTTGCCATTAGTTTTGGGGAAATCCGATATCCTAAAGATTATTATCATTCTAAACATTTATCTTATACGCACACTTTAATAAAACGCTAAATATTTTTGTGTTTACTTTCTACAGGCATTTTAGTTTATACATTCCGACCTTTTGAGATTCTAGTATGGGGTTTTTTAAATCTTAGGCTAGAAACTTGAGGACAATGTTTGATTTTATTATGGGGATATATCTTCGATATTATCTTGCCTACTTTAACCCGTTTGTTCCTCACGTACCCGCTTATTTTCCACAAAAAAAATTTCTAAAATTAGGAAAAATTTTAAAAATTTTAAAAAATAAAATAAGTATATTTTATCACAATTTTGACTTTCTGCTGGGTAGAACATGAATAAATTTTGACCCGATTGAGCGTGTTGAGCTCTAGCTTGTTCCTTAACTTTTAGGCTAAGCGTTCGCGATTATCGCGAAGAACGAAAAATGATAGAGTTAAGTATGAGTTGGATGCTAAACAAGGATTAGTTGGAAATCTTAAGAGCTCATGTATGTAACTTGTTGCTTTTTTCTACCCATAAACTCTTAACCGATTAATATAATGTGCTGTTTTTGAGATTAAACTTAAATAAACAATTTTTATGTAATAAATACAAAAATTTAGTCTTAGTTCAACTTTATACTTTGAAATTTTTCAAAAAGAAGTCTTCTCTAAATAAATATATATATATATATAAAAAATGATAGAAATGTATGATATTATAATAAAAGTTGTGGGTTGATAAAAGTTTACTACCTCTTGCCGGCTCACAACTGATGTGGTAGTCTTCTAAGAAAGCCCATAGTAAGATAAAAATCCCGAGACTGATAAAATTTGTTGTATCTTGCGGCTCCCCAACCGATTTGCAGCCTTTCTAAAAGTCGAGGGTTTCAATTTGCATAAATTTTTAATTGTTAAGTGTTAATTAATAAATAGATTTCTTTTTGTTAAATTCAAATATGCTTTTGAACTTTGACTTATTCTATTTTATTAACTATGAATATTCAGGAAACCTGAAGTTTTTGAACCTAAGGTCCATGATCCCGATACTGGTGGGTCCCCTCTGTGGGTGTCAAATCCTGGTCACTTAGCCGCAAGGTTGGGATGTGCCGAGATGAAAGTCGCTACATGGGATGATCTCGACTTCAAACTCATTATTCTAAGGTGAAACGTGAAGCATAGTATGTTGCAAAACGTTGATCCAGGTTTAAATTCATAATAGCACATTCACTTAATATTAATAATTTTGGAAGTGAAATTCACAAGGTTACAAATATGAGTAGTGTTAGCATCTGTATCTGATAATTAACAGTGATTTTGTTTTTAAGCTTGTTTATTTTTGGATAAGTGAAAAGTCAGGAAGAGGATGAATTTATCCTTTTTTAGGATTTCTCGGATCCGTAAATGCATCTTGTTCTATGATTCCCTAATAGTTTGAAAAAAAACGAAAGTCAAAATACTCTCAGTTATAAAAAAATGAAACAGTTTTAGAAAAAATGGGAAAATAGGGTGATTTATAACTTGTGATTGTCTTAATTTTTCCCACAAAAGTCATTCCCTACTTTTCAAAGATTTAGTTTTGGGGAAGTTTGAGTTTTTGTTTAGAGCATATAATAATGCGTTGAGGACACGCAATCACTTAGTTTGGGGAATTTTGATAGTGTTTTGGAAAACACATATCCGTTTTATTTTTTATCAAAATGGCCCTAAAACGACAAAATTGTGCATTAAATGCTTGAATAATGACTTGTTTTGGTCCTTTGTGATTGTGTAGGTACGGATATTGCAAAAATCTCAAGAAAACGGTCAAAACCGGACAAACACGAACACGGGAACGGAAGAGCACACAAAGAGCATGGAGAATGCTATCAAAAGTCAACAGTGGTAAACTCAAGTCAACTTTTAGTCAAACATGATCAACACTAAATGACAAAAATCCAAAAAATACCAAACCAGCCCCTCAAAGTTAGCCAAATTACAAAAATGGTCCTAACGGTGTTAACTTTCTATTAATAAAAGTTAACACTCTTTTAAAATTGACAGTTGTGGATGGTGAGCTCTCGAGGTGCACTAACACTGTCAATTTAATCTTTAAAAAAAGCTTTTATTATTTTTAGTTTATAATGTATTTTCCTTTTTCAAGTTCTTGTAATTTCCTTTGAATAATAAATTGTAATCAATTTAGTATCAATAAATCGACAATTAGTTTTCATACTCTATTTTCACTTATAAGTTTTTTCTCTTATTTCATTCAAATATAAAATGCTACTATTAATAAGCTCAAAAAGCTCTCATAAGCCTTTCAAGTCTCTAAGGTTTAGAATTGAGCTCTAATAACCTTATCTACAATAAACTTTAAAATCAGCTTAAAACCATTCCTATTGATTTTTGTACTATGGAAGAAGAGCCTTAACATGGAAGAGCTCATATGGACATTAACTGTCTTATTTACAATAAAGCCAAAGCTAGTAGATACTCTTATGACACCCTTTTGAGCCTTTGTTTAGCTAAGGCTTAAGTAAGTTTTCAGTTAAAGCTTAACTGTCTTAATTTTCTTAGTTAATAAGTTGCTTAATTGTTGCTTATCTTGCTTATTTGTACTTAATTGATCTTCTACTAGCTTATTGATTATGTTTAAGTACCTGTTTTAGCTTAGTTTGGTTTAGATCTAAAGTTTCTTCATAATCTGTCTTAAATATCATAAAAACAAAAAAATTAAGTAGCATAGTATAGCTTAGCATTTCTGGCTTATTTACTTAGTGATAACTGCTTATTAGGATTAGTAAAAGTTGTTCATTATCTGATATTAAGGTTTTAATAAGTAGATCACAAATTAGCAAGCTTAATTAAGGCTTATGGATTTTAAAGGGGTGTTTGGCATAGCAGTACTAACCATAGGTTAGTACTGCTAGAGGCCATTTTGGTCTTAGGATATTGTTTTTAGTTTCTCATCTAGGTGTGTTTAAGCTGTTTTCATAAGATAGGTTAGAGTAAATTGAGTTTTCATTAGTTAAATAATATAAGTCCAATTCCTGTCAAGTAGCTTATCCATCTATAAGCTCAATTCATTTCTAGTTTTTTGCATTAGCTTAATTTGCTTTGCATTTTGTGTTTAGATAGAGTAGAAGTAATTTCTCAGGTCTGCACTTTGTTAAAATTTGATTTGAGTTTCATAGTTGCAAAACATGCAACAGAGCAAACTTGCTAAAACTGTCATTTACTAGCTTATTTTTCAAGTGTTTTAGTATATTACGCCCCTTATGATTTCAAAGCTTTATATATTTAGTCCATTAATCTTCTATATTAACTACTTTTTCCAAAAAAAACCTTTTTTCTTAGCTGTTTTTTAAGTTCAAAATTAAGCTCCTTCATTTTCAAAACTAAAAAAAAACAGCATTTTTCTAAGTGTTCTGTCCTGTTATAAAGCTTTTCAATAAGCTTTTGCTCTCCAAAGTTTTTTCAAAAAGTTTTTTCATATAGTTTTTGAAGTTTAGCTAACTGAAAAAGCAAGTTTTACTTCTAAAAAAGCTCATTTCCTAGCTTAATTTTAAGCTCATAGTCCCTTAAGGCCTTTTTGGTTTCAAGTGTTTTTGCATAAGTTTTTATTTTGAATTACTAGCTTAAAGCTTATCTATGAGCTTATTCTGTTCAAATTATCTTTTTAGGTAAGAAATTAGCTAATAGGTAGCAAATTAGCTTATAGTAGGTTTTTTTTAGATTATTAGCTTAAGAAAAATCAAAAAAAAATAATTAGTGAATCTGTCATCCTTTCAGCTAGTTTCTAGCTTATTTAGGGTTTTTCAATAAAAAGTTTTTTCATTAAAAATGCTTAATTTTAGGAGCTTACAATTTGTTTTTTTAAGTTTATCCAAAAATAAAAAAAGGGGAAAGTGGAATCGGGGGTGAGCAAGACTCAACCCCGACCTCAACACTCTCAACCCTTTATAACACCACACACACCACTCGCGCCCTTAGGTCTTTTTCATTACACTCTTTACACCATTTATGTCTTTATACATCATTTAGCCTATATCTTAATAGCTGTTATAGCTTATTTCGTAGCTTATTCAATAAGCTGTGATCTCAGGCTTATTTTTCCTAGGTTTTAATTAGTATAAGCTATTTTCTGTAATTTTTCTAGAATTTTTATAGTTCGTTTAGTATTTTTAAACATTTATTTTCATTAAAAACTTTAAAAAATCATAAAAAATAGAAAAATAATCAAAAAAATATAAATCTTTTTTAGAAAATTTTCTTTTATCATAAAGTTCATAGGAAAATTAGTTTTGCTTTCATAGGGTCTAATTTGCAAAATTTCGATTTTTAAAAGAACGAGATTTGTTCCCGTTCTCGTTTTTCGTATTTTAAAGCTCGTTTCAACTCCGTTTTGTTCTAGTTTTCTTTAAACTTACTTTTTATTCAAATAGAGTCCTTTAAAAAGAAAATTTTAAGTTGTTTAATTTAGAAATTTAGGTTTTTGACCTCGTTTATGGTCCCTGTTTTGTTTTTTTTAGTTTAAAATTTGGTTTCCCGTTATTTGTCCCTCATGCCATAATTGATTATAATTTGTTTATTTAATTTTTTAAAAGTATATAATAAACCAACCTTTGTTTCAATTCAAACATTGTCCGAACATCAAACGTGTTTTAATTTCACAAGTCGATAGTGAATGAAACATTAAATTGATAGAGGGGTTTTGGTCGCTTAGGGGTTTAGTTATTGTACCCATACCCGTTTTTAATGGGGATAACTCATTCATGGGTTTAGGTTGTGTACTGTTATAATGAATGTTTGAATGCATTTGTGTCTCATTAAAACTGTTTGTATGATGCATCTTGTCTATTTTGGATTTTTCGTATTCTCGTGACTCAAACAAGTCAAAATTCAAGATTTTTATGGTAAATTCATGTTGAAAAGATGTTAGAATGACTCATTGATGATGTATGTTTATGTTTAAATGATTATTGTAGCTTAAAAGGGTGTAAAATGTTTATGAAAAAGTTTGCATAGGCGCATTATACGCATAAAATTTTACTCAGGCGAACAATACATTAAACAGGCGAACAATACATTAGATTTTGTTCAGGCAAACAATACTTAGGAAATTGTTCAGGCGAACTATACAAGATTTATAACAGGCGAACTACACATACATTGTTAAAACAGGCGAACTATATGTGCTTAATAATAACAGGCGAACTATACATACATAGGTATAACAGGCGAACTATATGTGCTTAATAATAACAGGCGAACTATACATACATAGGTATAACAGGCGAACTATACATGCATAGTTAGAACAGGTAAACTATACATAAATAATTAATAACATGAGAACTATACTTGGGTGTATTACACAAACAATTTATACACTCCCTATAGGCGAACTATACTTGATTTTTTTTCTTGTAGATCTAATTTTGTTATCTTGGTAATCTATCTAAGAATCTAGTCTAAGTTTAATTAATCCCTATCATGTTACTTAGTGATTAATGTAGGTCTAATTTTCCTTAGAAATCTTTTGTGATTGCCTTGATTTCAATAGTTAGCCTATAGTTAAAGTGGTATATGAGTATGTGTGTTTCCTGTTTGCATGTGTATTAGCTCTTTGCATTGTTTGTATGTGTATCAACTCTTTGCCTAGTAATCGTTTGCCTATACCCTGTTGTAAATCCTGTCATGCATCTTGGTCTAAATTGTCTACATGGTCCATATATATTTGGTTGTATATGAACTGTATGTGACAAATCTTAGCAGAATCATGTCTTCTATCACTGCTCAACAAACCAAGCTTGATCTTGAGCTTGTTCCCAAAGAAAATAGAATTGATATCAAAAAATGCAATGGAAGAATCCCTCGCGGGTTGACACCAAAAGAACCATAATTTCAAGTATATCTGGATGCTAACGCTCTCACTCCATGCTATCCTGCATTTCTCATCACTGCGAATGTCCCTGAAGTGTACATGCACCAGTTCTGGAATTTCGTGTACAAGCATGACACTTTTTACAGATTCAAAATTGACAAGAAGAAATGATTCAACCTTACTTTGTAAGTCTTCAGTGATATCTTTCAGATTTGCCCAAGAGTACAGGGTAGAGAATTTGATCCCCTTCCTTTTAAAGAAGACGTTGTGTCTTTCTTAAGAGAACTCGGTCATACTCGGGAGATCAATTCACTCAATGATGTTGTTGTCGATCAGATGCATCAACCCTGGAGAACTTTTGCTGCTCTTATCAACCGGAGTTTATCTGGAAAGACTAGTGGTTTTGACATGCTTCGTCTCTCTAGAGCTCAAATCCTTTGGGGTATGTTCCATCAGAAAAAAAATGTAGACTATGTGGAATTACTTTGGGAAGAATTCATCTACCAGATTGAAAACATAGTCTACAAAAAGCAAGAAAAGATGTACTACCCTCGTTTTACCAAAGTTATCATTCACCACTTTCTTATTCAAGAAAAGTCAATCTCCTAGAGAAACAAAATTGGGATGCACACCTCCAAAGATGACTACTTAATTAACTCCTTAAGATTTGTCTCTGCAAAAGAATCATCTCGGATCTATGGAGCTGTTCTACCTGAATGTTTGACCAGTCCTAAGATGAATGAATCCAAGGCTTACAAGACTTATCTTGGCCATGCTACAGGTGTTGTACCTCCCAAGATTGCTAGAAAATTCAAGAAAGCGTCTCCATCTAAGAAAGATAGTATTCCTGTCCAAGCAGATGAAGAACCTATCCAGAAAGGCAAACGAGTTAAGAGATCTGCCAAGAAATCTTCAACTACTCCAACTGCATGTATTGTCTTTAAAGAGACTCTAGTGAAGACTAAGTCTACATGAAAGGAAAAGGTGGATGTTTCATGTGGAAAAGGTATTGATCTGTTATCTGAAGTAGCTTTGGCTGAAAAGGCTCAGTTAAAAGAAGTAAGGAAGAAGAGCTTAAGGGACTTTCATAAGACATATCCTAGTAGTTCTGGTATAGTTGCCGAAAAACCTCCAAGTGTTGAAAAGATAACTCCTACTGTCACAAGTGAAGGAACTGGTGATAAACCAGGGGTTCTCGATGTGACAGAAGATGACTCTACTGAGAGTGAATCAAAGGATGATGAACAAGAATCAAATGATGAAAGCATTGAGCAGGAGAATGAAAGTGAAGAGCAAGAATCTGATGATTCAGAGCAAGAAGATGAATCTGATGATGATAATCAAGAAGAGGAGGAATTTGATCAAGAAAATGAAAATGAATCTAAAGATGATGAGATTAAAAGTGATGAAGAAAAGGGAATATATGATACTACTAACCAATTTGATGATGATGTAGACTCAAGATTGGAAGAGCCCACTCAGACTGGTAAAGAGGTTGTTCAAGGTGAGGGTGCTGATGCTGAAATGATTGACGCTCAACAAGGGAATGAAAATCTGGAGACTACTCAAGAACAAGTTGTTGAAGATGCTCATGTGACAATTTCTATTGTTACGAAGAAGACTGAAGTTCATGCTACTAGTTCTTCTTGTTCATCTGACTTGGCATCAAAATTCCTAAATTTTTCAGATATTCCTCATACTGATGCAGAAATCGTTTCTCCATTTGATGTTTCAGTTCAGCATGAGGTACCAAATACTCAAACTACCACACTCCTTCCTATACTTGTTTCTGTCATCACAACCATTCCTCAATCATTACAAACCTTCACTCCTTTACCTCTTGTGTCAACTCCTACACCACCACCAACAACTGAAGCTACAAATCCTCCAACTACACTTCCTGACTTCGCATCAGTCTTTCGATTCAACGATAGAATAACAGCATTGGAATAAGAAGTTGTTGAAATTAAAAATGACCCTCTACACACTCAAGTGACATCTTTAGTTGATGAACATCTAGACACAATGTTGGGAGAAACCAGAGAAGAATTCATGAACTTCCTTTTAGAGTCTCTCACGGCAAGAATCAAAGAGCAAGTAAAAGATCAACTGCCTCAGATTCTACCTAAGGAAGTGTCTAAATTCGCCCTACCTGTGACTGAAAAGTTGATTAAAGAAACACGTGATGAAGTTACTCTAGCAAAGGTATCTTCTCAACCACAATCTACTTATGAGGTTGCTTCTACACTTACTGAATTTAAGTTAAAGAAGATTCTTCTCGACAAGATGGAGAAAAGTGAGTCATATCTGACGGATCCCGAACATCGAGATTGTTATGATGGTTTGAAAAAATATTACGCTCTCGAAAAAGATTTCTTCAATTCTTATGATGTATATTCGTTGATGCGTGGCCTAAAAGACAAGGATAAAGATGAAGACCCTTCCGCTGGATCAGACTGAGGGTTAAAGAAGAGAAAGACAAGCACAGATGCAGAACCAACCATAGGTCAGAAAAAGAAAGACTCAACGTCTGGCTCTTCCAAAGGCACCAAGTCTCAACCAAAATCTTCTAGAAAGTTTGTTCAATCAGAGGAACCAGTGTTCGAGGTTGCAGAATCAAACATGCCACAAGATCAAAAAGGGAACATGGGTGATAATGAATATGAGCCAAGGAATGAGACTACCTCTAGACGTGACTGGTTCAAGAAACCTACACCACCTCAAGAACCCACTGGCCCTGACTGGAATATTGGCAAGATTACTCAGGAAGGACCAACTCAAAATTGGATGATGACTCTAGCAGCTTCTACTTCTACTGATAAATTGTTGAAGGACTTTGATGAATTGATGAGCACTCCAATAGACTTCACTGGATACATCTTGAATGGGCTGAAATTGAGAATTTAACTCAAGAAATCCTGCTAGGACCTACATTCAGACTACTCAAAGGCACACGCTCTAGTTATGCTAAATTAGAATATGACTTTGAAGAATGCTCCAAGGCTCTTTCATAAAAACTTGATTGGGAAAATCCTAAAGGCGGTGACTATCCATTTGATCTTTCTAAACCCCTTCCTTTAATCACGCGTGGAAATCGTCAAAGAGTA
>BQNB010099157.1:0-24989 GCA_026074375.1 Tanacetum coccineum
GAGGATGTGATCAAGTCATGCATGTCTATTCCGTTGTTACGGCCATGTATGCGTGATTTAGTTGCCTTGTTGGTTTATTATTGGGATTAAAAGACTTCTTGATGATTTTAGAGTTACTACTGCTAAGGTTTGTGTTACTGCTGCTAATTTAAAGTTAGTGCTGTTCATTAACTTTAATGAAAAATATGCTAAGTAGTTAGTGCTGCTAGTATAAAGTTAGTACTGCTAGCTCACAATTACTACTGCTAGTATATATTAGTACTGATAGTATATATTAGTACTGCTGGTGTTAAAAGTTAATGCTGCTAGTACAAAAGTTACAACTGCTCAAAGATTAAGACTGCTGAAAGAGTTTCTACTGTCAGAGAAAAGATAAAAACAAAAGAAAGGATACAGATTGTTTGGAGATCAAGATTACTTATGTGATAAGTATTAGTTATTTATAGAATAGATCATAGAGAATATTCTAAGTCTTAAGAATATATTGTAAATCGACTAGGATTCCTTGGTGTATAAAAGGAGGTCCTAGGGCATAAAGATATAAATAATACCATCATAATCTATCTAGAAAAATATACAAAGTCATATAGTTCATAGCTTCAAGGTTTTGTAACCCTAATACTAGGAGAGTATTCGTATTATTCTTAATAATATTGGAGCTTTTATTGTTTGTTAAATTGTGATTTTGTGTTACTATTCTATTAAAAATTCTTCTTATTAAAGATTAGATTCCGCATAATCTATAATACATTCACACAAAGTTTCTACTATAGTTGTG
Organism: Tanacetum coccineum; assembly: GCA_026074375.1. NCBI lineage: Eukaryota > Viridiplantae > Streptophyta > Magnoliopsida > Asterales > Asteraceae > Tanacetum > Tanacetum coccineum. The sequence goes on from BQNB010099157.1 coordinate 779, forward strand.
TTAGATTTATCTAATATAACTAAACCTTAAACAAGCTTAAGGAATTCGATCTATTGAAGTGGGATCCAACAAGAGGTATCCTACAACTAGGACAACAAGTGGTATCAGAGCTTGTTGATTTGAGAAACTTTGCTAGAAGATATGGATCAAGATTCTGCAAACATAGTGGCTGCATCCAAAGTTCCCATGCTCAAACCGAGTAAGTTTGAGTTATGGAGGATGAGGATTGAATAATACATCCAGATGATAGACTATTCACTGTGGGAAGTGATAGAGAATGGTGCAACCATGCCAAAAACATAACTGGTAGAAGGTGTCATGACAGTGATGCCTATTACATCTGCTGAAGATAAGGCTCAGAGAAGATTAGAAGTGAAGGCTAGAAGTACTTTAATGATGGGCATTCCCAATGAACATCAGTTAAAGTTTAACTCTATAAAGGATGCTAAACTATTGCTGGAAGATATTGAAAATAGATTTGGTAGGAATGAAGCTATTAAAAAGACTCAAAGAAATCTCTTAAAGCAGCAGTATGAAAACTTCACTGCTCCAAGCTCAGATATGCTTGATCAAACTTTTGATAGGCTTTAAAAGCTTGTGAGTCAGTTGGAGCTTTTGGGTGAAAAGCTTTCACAAAAAGAAGTATATCAGAAGTTATTAAGAAGCTTGTCACCAGAATGGAACACACATGCTATTGTGTGGAGGAATAAGGCTGATCTGGATACTATGAGCATGGATGATCTCTACAACAACCTCAAAGTGTATGAACCAGAAGTTAAAGGAATGTCTAGCTCAAGTTCAAGCACACAGAATATGGCTTTTGTATCCTCATCAAATAACTATGGCAACAGTAATGAAGCGGTTAATACTGCTCAAGTAGTTAATACTGTTCATAGAGTTACTACTGCTAGCACTCAAGTTAATACTGCTTACTCTACAAATATTGATAACTTGAGTGATGCTGTTATTTGTTCATTCTTTGCTAGTCAACCAAATAGTCCTCAACTTGCACATGGAGACTTGTAACAAATCCATCCTAATGACATAAAAGAGATGAATTTGAGATGGCAAATGGCCATGTTGACCATGAGGGCTAGAAGGTTTTTGAAGAACACATGAAGGAAGCTTACTGTTAATGGCAATGAGACTATTAGTTTTGATAAGTCCAAGGTGGAGTGCTACAACTGCCACAAGAGGAGACATTTTGCTAGGGAGTGCAGAGCTCCAAGAAATCAAGACAACAAGAAGGAAGTCTTAAGAAGGAGTGTGCCTGTGGAAACATCTACTTCCACAGCTTTGGTGTCATGTGATGGTCTTGGTGGATATGACTGGAGTGATTAGGTAGAGGAAAGGCCTAATTATGCACTCATGGCTTACTTATCTTTAAGTTTTGACTTAGAGGTATCCAATGATTCAAATTGATTAAAATCTTGTATGGAAACTGTTAAATTACTTAAATCTCAAAATGATCAACTATTAAGAGATTTAGAGAAATCTAGTTTAATGGTTTTAGGTTATAAAACATGTTTAGAATCAGTGGAAGAAAAACTTGAATTTTATAAAAAGAATGAGTCTGTTTATGTAGAAAAGATTAATGGCTTAAAATGGGATATTCAAGTAGGATAAATAACTAGCGGTGAGCTTAGGAAGAAGCTTGAAAAACTTCAAAAAGAAAAAGATAGCATTCAATTTAATGTAGATAAATTTGAAAATGCATCTAAAATCTTAGACAAGCTCATAGAGTGTCAGATAATTGACAAGATTGTTGACAACTGCAAGAAAGGCTTAGGCTATAATGCAGTTCCACCTCCGTACACAGGAAACTTCATGCCTCCAACACTTGACTTGTCTTTTACTGGTTTAGATAAGTTTGTTAATAAGCCTGTAATTGAGAATAAAAAGTCTGATGAAGAAGTGTCTAAGATAGTTAGGAAGAATAATGATGCCTCAATCATTGAAGAATGGGTGTCAGATAGTGAGGAAGAAAATGTGTCTCAGCCTAAAACTGAGAAGAAAATAGTTAAGCCTAGTATTGCTAAGATAGAGTTTGTCAAACCTAAGCAACAAGAGAAAATTGCTAGGAAAACTGTTAAACAAGCTAAGAAACATAGGCAAAACACTCACATTCCAAGAGGCAATCAAAGAAATTGGAACAATATGATGTCTCAAAGACTAGGAAGCAATTATGAGATGTTTAATAAAGCTTGTTATGTGTGTGGAAGCTTTGATCATTTGCAAGCTAATTGCAATTACCATCAAAAACAGTTTCAAAATCAAAGGATGGCAAAACCTGTTTGGAATAATGCTCAAAGGGTGAATCATAAATTTTTTGCTAAAAAGACTCACCCCTGTGCTAAAAAGAACCTGGTTCCAAGAGCAGTACTAATAAAGTCTGGCTTAGTATCAATTAATACTGCTAGACAAAATATTTCAAAAACAGCAGTATCAGTTAATACTGCTAGACAAGTTAATACCGCTCATTCAAAAACAACAGTGAATGCTACTAGACCAATGTCATATCTTTCTAAAATAGAACATTCAACTATAAAGAGGCCCATTAATGATAACATAGCATTTAAAAACAGTAATATTAATCAAAGGGTTAATACTGTTAGGGGTAAAAATGTTAATACTGCTAGGCCAAAAGCAGTAGTTAATGCTGTTCAAGGAAATAATGTTAATGCTGTTAAGGCCTCAACTTGTTGGGTTTGGAAACCAAAGACTAAAGTTTTAGACCATGTTTCTAAACACAACAATGCATCAACCATCCTAAAAAGGTTTGATTATATTGAAGCACAAGGCAGATCCAAGTCAATGATGGCTTGGGTCCCCAAAAGAAACTAATTTTCTTATCTGATGTGCAGGGCAATCAACAAATGGATTTACAGAATAAAGGAGTAATTGATAGTGGATGCTCAAGGCACATGATAGGGAACATGTCCTATCTTACTGACTATGAAGAGATAGATGAAGGATATGTTGCTTTTGGAGGGAACCCCAAAGGAGGGAAAATCACAGGAAAAGGTACCATTAAAACTGGTAATCTAGATTTTGAAAATGTGTATTTTGTGAGAGAGTTAAAGTTTTAAATCTCATTAGTGTCTCATAAATGTTTTGAATAAACAGAATAGGGTTTCTTTTTTAAAACACGAATGTATTGTTTTTATCTCCAAACCTTTAAGTTTAATGATGAAAGTCAAGTTATTACTTAAGTTCCTAGAAGAACAATATGTTATAGTGTTGATTAAAAGAAGATAGTTTCCTAACAGAGGTTTACTTGCCTTTTTTTTTTTTTTGCAAAGCCATATCTGATTGAATCTAAACTTTGCATAGAAGGCTAGGTTCCACTTAAATTTTAAAACCATTAATAAATTGTTTTAAGGGAAATCTGTAAGAGGTTTAACCTTCAAACTTTTTGAAAATGAGCAACCACCTGTGATGCTTATCAAAAGGAAAAGTAGCACAGTGCCTCTTTTAAGTCCAAAACAGAGAACTCAATCAGTCTTCCTTTACATTTTGTTCATATGGACTTGTTTTGTTCCAACTTTTGTAAAAAGACCGTATAAGAAAATGTTATTACCTAGTTGTCACAATGCTTATAGTAGGTATACCATGGGTTTTCTTTCTAGCTACTAAGGATGAGACTAGTGGCATTCTTAAGTCCTTATAAATAATTAAAATCTAGTAGATCATCAAGGTAAGGTGATTAGATTGTGATAATGGATTGAATTCAAAAAACTAAGAAATGAATCACTTTTTTTGAAAAGAAGAGTATTTTGGAGACAATTTTAGTGTTGCCTAAACTCCTCAAAAAAATGGAGTTGCGAGAGGAGGAATAGAACACTATTGAGCTGCTAGGACTATCTACTTGATTCTCATGTTGTCAACTACTTTTTTGGGTCATAAGCAGTTAAAACTCGCAATGCCATGTTGCAAAATAGAGCATTAGTAGTTAAGCCTCATAACAAGACCCCATAATGAAACTTTTTTCAATGGGTAAAACACCAACTTTAAGTTATGAGACCAATGGGTGTCGCTGTTACCAGTCTCTATAACATAGATCACTTATGGCAAATTTGATGGTAAGGCTGATGAAGGTTTCTTTGTTGGATACTCTTTGAATAGTAAAGCCTTTAGAGTATTCAATAGTAGAACAAGGATAGTGGAAGAAAACTTGCATATTAGGTTCAGTGAAAGTACACCTAATGTTGCAGGGAGTGGACCAGATTGGCTATTTGATATTGATGCACTAACAAGAACAATAAATTATGAGCCAATTGTTGCAGGTACATAGTCTAATGGTTTTGCAGGTACAAAAGCAAGTGATAATGCAGGTCAAGCTAGAAAGGAGACAGAACCTGTCAAAGATTACATTTTGCTACCATTATGGACTGCTGATCCACCATTTTCCCAAGATCTAAAGAGTTCTCATGATGATGGATCCAAACTTCAAATATGATGGAAAGAATTGTTGATGAAAATCCAAGAAAAGATAGTGAAAGCAATGATCAAGAAAAGAAAGAAAATATTAACAACACTAACAATGTTAATGCTGCTAGCACAAATGAAGTTAATGCTATTGGTGAAAAACCAAGCATTGAACTTCCAGATGATCCAAATATGCCTACTTTAGAAGATTATAGCATATTTGACTTCACAAGAAATGATGAAGATTATGGTGTAGTGGCTGACATGAAAATTTGGATACAACAATCCAAGTCATCTATTCCAACTACAAGAAGTATAAGATCATCCTCTTGATCAAGTGATTGAGGCCAGATTTGCAAACAGATCTACATAAACAAGAAATACTCAAAGAAGTGAAGGAACATGGGTTTGTTATACTATTAACAAAGAACAAACCATAAAGAACCTTCAAACACCTTTTTGCTTGATTTTTTATCACAAGAAGAACGCAAAAAGTAATTCATGTATGAAGGATCCAAGCTAGATAGAGGCTTATTGCAGGAAGAGCTTCTACAATTCAAGTTACAAGAAGTTTGGACTTTAGTGGATTTACCAAATGGAAAAAGTCTTATAGGCACTAAATAGGTTTTTAGGAATAAAAAGGATGAAAGGGGAATTGTGATAAGAAACAAAGCAAGATTGGTTGCTCAAGGGTACACACAAGAAGAAGGGATTGACTATGATGAAGTCTTTGCCCATGTTGCAAGAATTGAAGCAATTAGGCTATTTTTAGCTTATGCTTCATTTAAAGATTTTGTGGTGTATCAAATGGATGTAAAAAGTGCTTTTCTCTATGGAAAGATTGAAGAAGAGGTGTATGTATGTCAACCACCAGGATTTGAAGATCCAGACTTTCCTGATAGAGTGTACAAGGTTGAAAAAGCACTGTATGGACTACATCAAGCTCCTAGAGCTTGGTATGAAACATTGTCAACATATCTGTTGGACAATGGGTTTCAAAGAAGGAAAATTAACAAGACCTTATTCATCAAAAGGCATAAAGGTAATATTTTGCTGGTCCAAGTATATGTGGATGATATCATCTTTGGTTCAACAAAGAAGGAGCTGTGTAATCCATTTGAGAAGTTGATGCATGAGAAATTTCAGATGAGCTCTATGGGAGAACTTACATTCTTTTTGGGTTTACAAGTGCAACAGAAAAAGGATGGCATATTTATTTGTTAAGATAAATACGTTGGTGAAGTTTTAAAGAAATTTAGTTTTACAGAAGTCAAGACTGCAAGCACACCAATGGAAACTCAAAAGCCTCTGCTTAGAGATGAAGATGGTAAAGAAGTGGATGTTCATATGTATAGGTAAATTATTAGTTCATTGATGTATCTTACCTCTTCAAGACTTGACATCATGTTTACAGTGTGTGCCTGTGCTAGATACCAAGTCAATCTAAAAGTTTCACATCTTCATGCTGTGAAAAGGATTTTTAGGTACTTAAAAGGTCAACCAAAATTAGGCCTTTGGTATCCAAAAGATTCTCCTCTTGATTTGGTAACATACACTGATAGTGATATGCTGGAAGGCAAGCTTGGATAATAAGTCTACAACAGGAGGTTTTGTCATTTCCTTGGAAGTAGATTATATCATGGGTCAGTAGCAAGTGAAATAGACAGTGGTTGCAAATTCTACCAACAAAGCCGATATGGCTGCTTCAAGTTGTTGTGGACAAGTGCTTTGGATTCAGAATCAACTACTTGATTATAGGTACAATTTTATGCATACCAAGATCTTTATTGATAATAACAGTACTATTTGCATAATTGAAAATCCTGTTTTTCATTCAAAAACAAATCATATAAAGATTAGACATCATATTATTAGGGATTGCAATGAAAAAAAGTTGATTCAAATGGTAAAAATCCATACTGACAAGAATGTTACAGATTTACTTACAAAAGCTTTTGATGTAAGTAGGTTTCAATATTTGATTGCTAGTATTGGAATGCTAAATTCTTAAAATCTTTTATCTCTTTATGTTTTTGTAAAGTTTTATATGAATTAATACTGTTATTCATGTCATTAAAAGTTTCTGATGTTAAGTATAATTAGCGCTGCTAGTTATACTTAATACTGCTGAGTTAATACTGTTAGTTATACTTAATACTGTTAGGTATAATTAATACTGTGATAATTATGAAAATTGGCTAATGGTTTGTATTTCTATGTTTTTTAGGACTAACCATTTGCAAAAAAGCAAAGAAAAGTGTTAGATTGATGATGAAAAAGCTGTGTGAAATAAAAACAGACAGAGAGAAATGGCCAGTAAAAGAATTAAGAGAAGTGGTGAGTTGAAAAACAGATTGAGAGTTGAATATATTAAAAACAGACAGAGTGATTTGGTGAGTAAAAGAATTGAGAAAAATGGTGAGTTGAAAAACAGAAAGATGAAATATTAAAAATAGACAGAGTGTTTGAATGGAATAAAGTTAATTCTGTAACTCAAATTAATGATGCTAATCTATAACTTACTACTGCTGGCTGTTAAGTTAATGCTGCAAGGCCATAACTTATTGCTGAGTTTAATACGCTGGGTTTTAACGTAACTACTGCAGGCGTAAGTTAATGTTGCTAGGCATAAACTTACTACTGCTGTTGAAAGTTAATGCTGCCAGGCATAAACTTACTACTACTGTTGAAAGTTAATGCTGCCAGGCATAACTTACTACTGCTGGTGAACGTTAATGCTGTTGAGGGTATTTTCATAAATACTTTGATTAAGGGCTTCAATCACTCAATTAATTCGATTCATATAATCATATACTCTCTAATCAAAAAACTCAAACTCAATTTCCATCATTCACATCAAAACCTAACACAATGGCGACCCTAATTTTGCTGATACTCATAACATGGTTGCGTTTTTGTCTAAACCCGCAGAAAGTAAGGGGTTTGAGCAGATAGTGGATTTTATAAATGCAAATCCTATAAGATATGCACTAACAATCAATCCCACTATATATACTTCATGCATTGAACAATTTTAGGCTACTGTCAAGGTCAAAACTGTTAATGGGGAAGTACAGTTACAAGCCCTAATGGATGGGAAGAAGATAATCATAACTGAATCAACTGTGAGAAGAGATCTTCAACTAGAAGATGCTAAAGGTGTTGATTGTCTACCCCAATCTACCAATCTTGAACAACTACACTGATGGTGTATGAAGAAAATTTCTCAGAACGTTACTTTCTATAAGGCATTCTTTCCCACAATCGAAATTCTCTTATTCAATACTAATTTTAAATGGCTAAGTCTAAGACTACTGCAATTGGAAGAAGTTTAGTAGCACTATGGCATCTGCAATCTATGTTTAGCTACTAACCAGAATTATAACTTTTTCAAAGTACAATTTTTGAAAGTATGGTGAGAAACTTGGATAATGCAGGAAATATTTTGATGTATCCAAGGTTTGTACAAGTCTTTTTAGATAAGAAACTGGAAGGGATGTCAAATCATAATAGGATTTATGTTACACCCTCTCACACTAAGAAGATATTTGGGAAAAAGAGAAGGGTAGGGAAAGGTTTTTCTAGAAGGGAAACACTATTATTCTAAACAATTGTGGTACAAGCATAAGCTGAAATAGGTGAAGGTTCAGCAAATCCCACTAATCCTCATCACACACCCACCATTATTCAACCATCAACATCTCAACCTCAAAAGAAACAAAGACCTAGGAAGCCAAAGAGAAAGGACACTCAGATACCTCAGTCTAGTGGTCCTACAGACAATGTAGCAGATGAAGCTGTCAATGAGGAGATGGATGACAGTTTGGAAAGGGCTGCCACTACTGCTGCTAGCTTAGATACAGAGCAGGATAGGGGTAACATCAATAAGACCCAATCCAAGGCAACACCTAATGAAGTTGGTTCCTAAGGAATTACTTTAGGTGGTGGCCCTAGGCGCCAAGAAACCATGGGGGATACTATAAGAACTCATGGGCTTAAAAGAATGTACAGAGTTGGTTCATCAAGAAGGGTAGAATCCTCTAAAGATGAAGGTTTGGGTGAAGAGGATGCATCCAAATAGGGGAGGGGGTTAAATGTTATTAATGCTGATGAAGACATTACCTTGGTTAATGATCAAGATGATGTTGATATGTTTGATGTGAACACTTTAACTGGTGATGAGGTGATTATTGACAATGTAGATGTTGTTAAAACTGCAAAGGAAACAAGAAGTGTGGTTGAAGAAGTTACTACTGTTATTAAAAAGGCTAAGTTGGTTAGTACTGCTAAAGAAATAGTTAATGTTGCTGCTACAATAGTTAGTACTGCAAGTATAATTCCAGTTAGTGCTGCTATAACTACAACTACAACAACTATTACAATAACTGATGTTGAAATTACTTTGGCTCAAGCACTGGCAGAGTTGAAGAGTGTAAAACCCAAGGCTGTTAAGGTTGTGATACAAGAACCAGAGCAGGGTACAACTACAACAACACCTACAACAATAATATCTGTACTAAAACCTCCACAAGACAAAGGTAAAGGGATTATGATTGAAGAGCTTGTGGTGGAACAAGTGAAGCATATGAAGAGGCTTCAACAAATGAGACTTGATGAAGAACTTTCCTTCAAGCTACAAGCTGAAGAAGAAGAAAGACTTGTCAGAGAAAAAGCTCAACAAACTGAAGAAGCCAACATAGCTTGGGATGATGTTCAGGCTAAAATTGAAGCTAATTATCAGTTGGCTCAAAGACTGTAAGCTCAAGAGCAAAAAGAATTTACTGATGAAGAAAAGGCAAGATTGATTGTACAATTCTTAGAGCACCACCAATAAGATCTCAACAAAGGAGTATCATGTGTACTTATCTAAAAAACATGGAAGGATGGAAGCCTAAAAATTTGAAGAACAAGTCCTTTGCCAATATTCAAGAATTGTTTGACAAAGCAATGAAAAAGGGTGAATACCTTTGTTGACTATAGAACTGAGTTGGTAGAAGAGAGTTCCAAGAAAGCTGAAGCAGAGATAGCACAAGAGAGTAGTTCAAAGAAAGCAGGAGATGAGCTAGAACAAGAGAATGTAAAGAAGCAGAAGGTGGATGAAGATAAAGAAACAGTAGAGCTTCAAATTTTGGAAGTGGCAGTATTCCAAACTGTATCAATGTAAGAAAGCATAGATAGTGACTAACAATAGAGCATAATTGATCGACCATATAGAGAGGAAGTCCACTCAGATGAAACTATAGCGTTCCTCCCTGTCCCCTATTCCAAACAAGCAACCATATTATGCTGATCGACAAACTTTAAATCCGCTATATAGTGATTGATTTATGAGAAGGGTTCTGGGTTTAAGTTCGTTGATAAGAGTATGAGGGTTTGGAAAAGTTAATTGAGATATTATAAAGAGAGCTTAAGGATGTGATTGGACCGACTGAATAAAGTTGAATCTTTATCTTGAAGTAAAACTTATAAAAGAAAGAAAGATCAAGAATTATCCAAATATAGACCCCTATAAGCGAAGTTGTTGGCGGAAATATCTCAACGGTTATAATTAATTAATGAAAACTGTTATGCCCCGAACAAAAAAAGAAAAAAAAAAAAAAAAAAAAGAAATAAAACACAAAAAAAAAAAAAAAAAAAAAAAAAAAAAAAAAAAAAAAACAATATTAACGGTAACAAGCAGTACTAAAATTGGCTCAGCAGTACTAACTTTTGCCTAGCAGTACTAACTTTTGTAGCAGTATAAACAAAATAGTTACCAGTAGAAACCTAATACTAATCATCAATCTCATTACTAAACCCGTGTAAGCAGCACTAACTAAGCCAAAGCAGTAAATTTACTTTTGTACAAAGTTTCATCTAGCAGTAATAAACGAGGTCTAGCATTAACTAAGAGATAGCCTAGCATGATTAACTTTGTCTTTCAATAAATATACAACAACATGCCTCATTCATCACAAGCCACACTAAGAAAAGACTAGATCGACATATGAGAAGTCATGAGATCCATATTAATGCATAATCGATGAATATAAGTTAAACTTTTAAACCAAACACATTAACCTCCCCACCAAACAATACTCAGAATTATATAATCCAAAAATTGCAACAAATTAGAAAGTTAAACCTGCTAACATCAAAAGCCTTTGTGAGAAGATTTGAAACATTGTGGTCTATGTGAATCTTTATCACTTGAATCAACTTCTTCTCATATCAATCTCTGATGAAATGGTGCCTAATCTCTATGTGCTTGGTTTTAGAGTGAAACACTAATTCTTCCACATACAGAATGGGTGCATTATATATCAATGAAAATCTTGTGTGTTATCATGAAGTTGAAGCCCATAATTCAACATTTTATTTGGATCCATAAGCACCAAGACCACAGCAATTAGCAGCAGCAACATACTCTGCTTCAGTAGTAGAATTTGCAACTATAGTCTGCTTCTTACATTGCTATGAAATCAACCTCTTGCCAAGAAATTGACAACCTCCTGTAGTGGATTTCCTGTCAAGGCTAGCTCCAGCATAATCACTATCAGAAAAAGCTTCCAAGTCAATGGTGACTCTCTAGGATACTAAAAGGCCAAAACAAATAAAAAAAATAAAAAGGGGGGGGGGGGGGAAAGATTTTAGGTTGGCCTTTCCAAGTCAAAGGCCTATTTTAGGAGATCTTGAACCTTGCAACAAGCATATACAACAAACATTATGTCTGCCTAGATGCTGTTAAAGTACATTAATGATCCAATCCATTGATCTTGCACAAATGTACAACTATACTATTCAGCACTCTTCCTTGATCAATGCCCATTGTTAGGTTCTATAGAGTGCTTTACTGTTTGGAACTATTTGAGTTTACTACTAGCCAGTATTACTTTACTAACTGCAGGTTCAAATTTGATACTGCTGCTAAAGACTGAAGAAATAGACTAAGTAGTTAGTAACTGGCTAGTTAATTGTTAGTACTGCCATTGCCAATGTAAGTACAGTCAGTAAAGTTATAGTACTCGTTAGTTAAATAGTTAGTGTTGTTAGTATTATATATTAGTAAGCTAAAGTGATATGCATGAGATATATTAGGAATAGATATGCATTATCATTATACGCGTTTTGTAAGCCCATTAGGGTTTCCTTGGTGTATAAAAGGAACCCTACGACATAGTTAGAAAAATGAATTCATAGTTAGTTATTCTGTAACCTTAGCAGAATATTTGCAATCAATATATTCAAGTTTAGTATTCATTGTTCTTCTTAGTATTAGCAAGTTAGATTTCGCTAACGTGTAGATTCACAATCAATAGTTTCCTTAAAGTTTAGTTTGGATTTATCCAGGTTTTTACTAAGCTTTAAAGGCTAAAGAAGATCTATTTATTGGACTTCACAAGTGGAAAATCCAAAGCTTTTGGAGAAATTCTGAATAAGAAGTACTTTATCAGATCTAGATCTCTTCCTAAAATACACAATGTCTGGTGAAGAACCTGTAACACAAATAACACTAGTAGAATCTCCTCAAATGGTGTCTACTATAAAACTTCCTATCCTCAAGAAGGGTGAATATACCTTTTAGAGCATGAGGATGGAGCAGTATCTTACTAACACAGATTATAGTTTATGGCAAGTGAATCATGAAAGGTGAGGTCCTATAACAAGTAACAACTACGAAAAAGGGTATTGAAACTGATGTACCTCCAAAGGAACTGCTCAAGCACTATTACAAAGACAAAGAGAAAGAAAAGCTAAAAGCATTTTGCTTTTGGCTATTCCTGATGAAGTATCCAACTGAGGATTCCATGGAATTAAAGGTGCAAAGTCCTCGTGGCTGCTATCAAGTTGATTGAATTGGTGGCAATGTTGAATAAAGAAGATGCAAAGACTGTTTGAAGAAACAATTTGAAAAAATTTTATGTATCGGACATAGAAGCTTAATAAAATCATATGATCAGAGGTTTCAAAAACTATCCATCCTTTTAGGAAGTTCATGGTGCACTGTTTCCTAATGAAGATCAAATCATAAATTTTTTAAGAGCTCTACCTTCATCATGAAACAATGTAGCCTTGATTATAAGGAACACAGATGGTATAGATGATTTTGATATTGATGGTCTATACAATAACCTAAAGGTGTTTGAAGCTAATATCAAAGGTTCCTTTGGATCATCTTCAAACTCTCATAATGTGGCCTTTCTCTCTACAGAAGACACTAATAGCAGTAATGAAGTTAATGCTGCTAATGGTGTTTCTACTGCATCAGGCCATAATTCTTAGGGACAAGCCTCTTCATCATCATATACTAATGATCTAATGTTCTCATTATTTACTAATCAGTCAAATAGTCCACAACTGGATGATGAAGACCTAGAGCAGATTGATCATGATGATTTGGAAGAAATGGACCTTAAATTGTAGGTGGCCATGCTTTCTATAAGAGTTAAGCGTTTTTAATATGAAAACGGAAGACATTAATCTTCAATTGGCAAAGAACCTGTAGGTTATGATAAACAAGGTTGAATTCGTTTAACTGTCATGAAGGGGCTATATTGCAGGGAATGTCAAGCACCAAGAAATCAAGGGAATAGGAATGGAGATGATAGGGTACGGAGCACGACAAGACAGAGCCAATGTTATGCAATTGCTGAAATGGAAATTGCATGAAAATTGTGGAGTTCACACTCTGTTTATGGATGGTACACCTATGGAGATTAATATGCTAGTAGAGAAAAAGTACCCACTGATCAAGGAATTATTGGAGAAGATGCTGAACTTGCAGTTAGAAGCTGAAGAAGAAAGTACTATGGCATTTGAGCTTATCAAGTTCATCAAATCAATGCTTGAAGAGTAGTAAAATGATTTGGATACATCTCCCTCATGACAAGATGCTTATTCCTGAAGAAACTTGATGATTGAAAAAGTAAATATCAAGTTTAGGGGAGATTTGTTGAGAATTTTTGAGTTACTACTGCAGTACTACTTTTACAACTCTTGGTTCCAAAATTGATACTGCTGCTAAAGACTGAAGAAATAGACTAAGTAGTTAGTACTGCTAGTTATATTAGTTAGTACTGCCAATACAAATATTAGTATTGTCAGTATAATTAGTATTGTTAGTTAATAGTTAGTGTTGTTAGTATTATATGGTTAGTACTGCTAAACTAATATGCATGAGATATATTAGGAATAGATATGCATTATCATTATACGCGTTTTGTAAGCCCATTAGGGTTTTCTTGGTGTATAAAAGGAACCCTACGACATAGTTAGTTATTCTGCAACCTTAGCAGAATATTTGCAATCAATATATTCAAGTTTAGTATTCATTTTTCTTGCTTAGTATTGCAAGTTAGATTCCGCATAACTTGTAGTATTCACAATCATAGTTTCTCTCATATAGGTTTTAGTTGGATGTTATCCAGGTTAACTAAGCTTAACAGGCTAAAGAAATCTGTTTATTAGGACTTCACACTTGCCTGTCTTCAATAGTGGCAAAACCAAACTTCTTCAAATATGCGAGCCACATATTTGTTCTTGGATAATGAAGATCCATCCTTCTTTTGTTGTACTTTTTTTTTTTTTTTTTTGTAACCCTAAGAAGAAAGTGAGTTCCCCCATAGAACTCATCTAGGATCTCTTGTGCATCAAACCTTCAAACTCATCACATAGGGACTTCTTAGTTAACCCAAAGATGATATCATCAACATACACCTGTACTAACAAGATATCACCTTTGACTTCGTGATGAACAAAGTCTTAACTATACTGCCTCTTCTAAATCTATTTTCAATTAAATATGTAGAACAAGGTCCCTTACCAAGGCCTAGGAGCTTGATGTAGACCATATAAAGCTTTTTCTACCTTATACACTTTGTCAGGAAAATGTGGATCTTCAAAACCAGGAGGTTGGCACACATATACCTCCTCTTCAATAAGTAACCATATAAGAAGTGCACATAAACAAAGTTATACTTAAGCCCTTCCAAAAGTACACATTATCAAAACCAATGTTCCCATGTTTTGATTTTACTTTACACATTATCAAAATCAATGTTCCTGTTTTTGATTTACTGTTTCTAAATTCTACATTTACCATCTCCAAAGGAAAAAAACCACCATCATAATCTTTATATTCAGTAAGATAGCATTTATTTCCAGTCATGTGCCTTGAGCAACCACTGTCAATAACTCCTTTTTCCTTGTACTCCTTCTGATGTGGGTTGCCCTGCACATAAAATAAGAGAATTATACTCTTTTAGGATCCAAGCCCAGTATAGACTTGGAAATGCCCTCGTGCATCAATGTAAAGAATATTTCCCTTGATATATTTGATGCACTACAAGTTTTTGGCATTCCTAACCACATGCTAGGCCTTAACACAATTAACCCCTTTTCCCCTGGTTTTTTACTTACTACTGCTCTTATCCCTAGCAAGTAGTATCTTTCCTTGATAGTAATAACCTTGTTATTGAAAAGTAACTAATCTTGTATGCTGACACTTGTTAAATGGCCTTGTGACTTGTGAATATCCCTTTTTGTAAGCATTTGATATTGGTCTAAGATGATTCATAGTTGGTTTTGAGCCAGCAGTATTCATTGGTTTGACAGCAGTATTAACACTTACACCAGCAGTATTATTTTTGCCAGACCTGGTTAATCCTGCTTGTCGAACAAATCTTCTATTAGGGTGAGGGTGAGTCATTTTATTAGCAAAGTTCTTGTGATTCACCCTACTTAGTGTTCCACACTGGTCTTATAACCTTTTTAACATAACACACATAATGGAGATGCTCAAACTACCCCAAATAAAACAAGCTTTAATTAATCATTTAAAGACCACTTCCTAAAGTCTTAGGACATAAGATTGTTCTAGTTTCTTGGTTCCCTCTAGAATATGTGTGTGTATTGTTTTAGATTTTTCACCTTCTCTATTGTTTCCCTACAGATTTTACGTTTCTAGTGCTAGACTAACAGTCTTAATCCTTAACATTAGGTATAAATATCTACCCTCACTATCTCATTAGATTCCAATCCCTCAATGACTGGAGGTCTATAGTTGTTTCTTACCTAACATTTTAGGTTCTACTATATCACCAATTCTTTTAACCAGCAGACTCATGATTTTGACTCAACTTTCTTACCATACTAGGTGTAACAATAGTAATAACATCCATATTCTTACTTTCAACTATTTCATCCATAAACGTTAGATTAGGTTTGAAGGGAATGAAGTTCCCTGTAAACGGTTGGGGAACTGCATGATATCCCTTATCAGGTTTGGACTTATCATTCTCCTAATTTTCTAACATCTCAGATGAATTTACAAAGCTTTCTACTCAGGAGAAGCTGATAGAATAAGCTGCATTTATATCCTAGTCTAGTTTTAAACTTGTAATAACTTGACTTTCCCAAAATAATTTAAAGATTTAATGAATTTTTGAAACTTCTCTAATGTTAGTTTTTAACTCAACTCGCTCTTTTCTGAAAAAAATATTTTATTATTATTTTTCCAATTTCTTTTTTTGTTTTCAACTAAAGCAGTGTCTCCTTTAATTTTGACTTTTAAGGTTTTTAAAACATAATGCTCTCTTCAAACACAACCTCATTTTTCATATAGTGAGCTAGTCTAGCTTCTACTGATTCTAAACATGCTTTATAAAATACTAAATTAAATTGAGACCTCTTGTAATCTGAAGACAAACTATCATATTGTTCTTTGAGTGTAGCATAAGCTTTTACACATGATTTAGAACAAGAATCTACCTCAGAATCTGAACTGGAAGAACTTCCTGAAGATGTATATGTCATTAATGCAAAGTTTGTAGGATGCTCTTCTTCAGCTTGGTAGCTCCAATCATACCCTCCAATTCCATCTTGAGCAACCAAGGCATTTTCAGTGGGAGTTTCTACTGTCACAGTTCTTCTATTAATCTCTCTTCCTCTGTTTTCCTGATTTCTAGGAGCTCTACATTCTCTTGCAAAGTGACCATATTTATGACAATTGTAGCACTCCACTTTAGACCTGTCAAATCCAACTCTTTGACCATTTACATCCAACTTCCTGCCTGTCCTCTTGATGAATCTCCTAGCTCTAATTGTCAGCATGGCCATTTCCCATTGTAAATCCATTTCTTCTAGGTCATCAGGATCAATTTGTTCTAGATCCTCTTGTGCAAGTTGAGGAGAATTGGGCTGACTAGCTAGGAAAGCACAGATCACAGCATCACTAAGGTTATCTCCAGATGTAGGATTACTTTGAGTATGAGCAGCACTAACTCCATAAGCAGTGTTATCTGCTTCATTTGTGCTGCTATTGCTGTTAGTGCTGTTGGAGGACACAAAAGCCACATTTTGTGGATTTTGACTTGTACTTGATGATCCTGAGATTTCAGGTTCATATATCTTCAAGTTGTTGTATAAGTCATCCAAACTGATGGTCTCTATTTCCTGTTTGTTCCTCCAGATCAAAGCATGAGTCTTCCATTCAGATGGAAGACTTCTCAACAGTTTTAAGTTCATGTCCTCTTGTGTAATAACTTCGCCTTGAATCTCCAACTGACTAATAAGTTTTTGCAACCTATCAAAAGTTTGATTCATTATCTCTGAACTTAATCCTGCAAAGTTCTCATATTGTTTCTTGAGTTGAGTTCTCTGAACTTTCTTGGATTCCTTGTTTCCTCCATACCTCTTCTCAATGGCTTCCATGAGTAATTTTGAATCTTTATATGAATGGAACTTCAGTTGATCCTTATTTGGGAGTGCCATCAACAGAGTTCATTTAGCTTTCATCTCATTCCTCATGTCCTGCTTTTCTTTTGCAGTAGTAGGTTTATATTCCTGCTCAATTTCTCCAACAGTTCTCCTCAGCACTTTTTTACCATTTTTAATTACTTCCCAGAGGGAGTAATCAGTCATGAGAAAGTATTGTTCTATCCTCATTAACCAGAGATCATAATCCCCTGGGTTGAGGATAGAGAGTTTTGCAGTCAGAGTTGTAAAAATAGTTCCTGCCTCCATTTATCACTGAGAATTAGATCTAGTATGTGTTGTTGGTTTCTTCTTATTAAAAGCTTCACAACAAGCTCTGATACCACTTGTTGATCCCAATGAATAGATCTTTAACTCCTTAGCTTGATGTAAGGTTTAGTATCCTTGGATAAATCCAAAGGCACTAAGATTGAAACTCTGAGTGTATGATATAAACTATGCGGAATCTAGTTTATACCACTAAGAAGAATAACAGTAATGGATGTTTAACACACAAAAATATAACCAAAACAATAAGCTCCAATATATTAATACGAACACTCTTTAACAGTGTTAGAGTTTACAACCTTGAAGCTATGAAAAACTATGAAAGACTGATATCTTAATCTATGCCTTAGGGTTCCTTTTATACACCAAGGAAACCCTATTGGGCTTACAAAATGCGTATAATGATAATGCATATCTATTCCTAATTTAACTCATGCATATCATAATAGCAGTACTAACTATACAAGACTAACATCACTAAGTATTAACTAACAGTACTAACTATACTGGCAATACTAACAATGTACTGGCAGCACTAACTATTATAGCTAGTAGTACTAATAACTTAGACTATTTACTTTAAACTTCAACAGCAGCACAATCTTGAACCAACAGTATTAACTTCCAAAACTAACAGTAGTAACTTCAGAAGCCTTCAATTCCCAACAATGCCTTCAATTCCCAACATAAGCCATAGATCTTTACTTAACTTTTTGAAAAATAGGAGTTAGGATTTCAATTTATTGAAAAACAAGTTTCCAACTTAAAACGACTTCTCGGGACGGTTTTAACGCTTGAAAACTTAAGTAAGTTGCTTTGATACCAACTGTAGAACCGTAGAGGGGGGGATAAATATGGTTTTTTGACTTATTGAAAGTTTATAAAACTTCAAGTCTCGAAAGAGCCGATTGGTGTACTAATATACTTTGCAATTAAAACAATAAGTAGATAGAGAGACGAAGAGAGAAGAAGAGACACCATGATATATTCTGGTTCGGAAAGGGGGGTTTAGTCCTACCGTACGTCCAGTTGCGAATCTACGACATTGATATTATTCCTAGTATAATCCTTATGGTGGACTACATACCATAGTATAATTTAACTCCACCGACTTTCAACAAAGCTCGGTGCTCACACAAAAGAGTTACTACCTACGGTATTCCTCCCTCGAAATCTACCCCTAAGAACCCGTGATTCGACTTAACCTATAACTCTAGAAGCCTTCCCCTTGGAAGCTTATCAAACCTCAACTAGATCCCTAATGATCTAGGCTTGATCCCACAGATACAAGACTTCCCTTACAACTCGATAAGATGAAAGATAAATTGTTGAACCAAGTCTTAACCTAGCCTAGAGACTTGATTCTAAAGAAAGGGTATGAGAACGATGACCCTCAACAAAACACACAAGTATGGACTAGGTGCTTGTGTGGCTCTCTTGCGGAGATGTGTGTTCTTTAATGGATGATAGAGAAGAAGATTAAGAACACTTGATGTTTAGACATAGAGGATTAGAGGAAAGAAAAGAGACGAAAGAATGTTTGAAAGAGGTAAGGAATACAAAGGCCAATGGTGGGTATTTATAGGCCAATGTCCCAAATTGTTTAGAAAACAATTCGAGTCTGGCGCGCTGCCCATGCATCAGCGCGCCAAAATCCTGAAATTGTTTTCTTCGGAACTTTGGCGTTTAAATACCCGCACTCGTTAAACCTTCAATTGTACTTTATGCTATGACCTTTCAATCATTCTTATGCTCAAGGTCAACCAACTCAAATAGCCATTTGATAAAACGTTTGTGTTGTATTATAAGCGTTTTGCTTATCCGATAATGAAAAGAAAGAAAAGAATTATCAAAAAAGGGTATTTTGGGTATTCCTCAAAGTCTAACTAGATTAGTGGGGGTCCAACTAAAGATTTGAAATATCTAGTTAGGGTATAAGAGAATATTCTTGAAATATTCTTTGCTCGGAGAGAATAAGGGGAAAGATTTGAAATGTAAATTTCAAATTCATTTAGCCACATGTTAGATAAGAAGGAATAAGTTGTGTATAAGTTTTCATGATGTGATATAAGGGAGCCTCTTGATCTTAGATTGAAATGGGAGGTGAGGATATGAAGAGGACACTTGGTTAAGTGGCAAGATCAAGGGTAGAGAAAGAGGCGTACTTGTTATGTGAGTAAGAAGTAAATATTTATGAGAGAGGTTGTGTTTGTTTGAGATGAGATCAATCCAATGGTTGAGAAGAGAGTGAGAAAGTTTGGATTGATGAGGTGGCTTGATCAAGGGTATAAGAGAAGTGTATTTGTTTGAGGAGTAATCCAAGGGTTGAGAAGAGAGTGTGTGAACTTGGATTGGTGACATGACTTGATCAAGAGTTACGATGAGAGTGTGTGTGAGTGTGTGTAATTTGAATTCATTTGAGAAGAAGGTGAATAGTAAATATGTGATGGAGAATGTTTTAAAAAGATATGGGGTATGTTGTTTGGAATGTAGGGAACATAGAAGTACAACAAGTACAAGAAAAATACATTGTGTAAGAGAATGTGAGTTGTGATGACATCAAATAACGTCTATTTTATAGCATCATTTATCCCGTATAAATTACGCATTTTATATAATTATTGCAAGAATTGGTACTTAATTGCTTATATTTATTATTTGCAATAATTATGGAGTACATTATGAAGTTTATATAAAAGGCACGCATTTTGGAGCATAAATGAAGAGTTCAAGAAAGTCTACTAAACTGACAGCAAATACGTCATATTATTCTAGACTTATACGCCGTATCCAAGACTTGATGAACTAAAAGACCATTTCCTGACTTTAAAGAATACGCGGTATCCGCATTAACGATATGCCGTGTATAATACTTTGGTCAACAATGAAGAACCAACTGGGTTTACCTCAATATGCCATATCCAGTAAAGAAGATACGGCGTATCCGTGCCGACACTTCACAGATAACCACGATCAACAGTCAAAGATCATGCATTTAATGCGGTCAATAATCAGTGATCTTGCAATTAATGAAAATCGTGGTCATAAGGAAAGTTGAATGACACTTAATGATGATTACACGCAGAATTAATGACAATTTATAGTCATTAATGATAATTTGTCAACATTCAACTACTAACCAGGGAAACCCCATCAATACGCCGTATTGACTGCATTGAATACGGCATATTGACCAATTTTCAAACACTATAAATACAAGACCCTAAACTCAGTTTTAGGTGTGCAAGAAAATCCCTAAACTACCAAGTCGACTCTCAGACGTATAGAAGAGCCAAAAAGGTCAGCAATGAGCCTCAAGATCATAGGAAAACTCTTGTAATCTTCGTACAACCGAATACGCGTTCAATTGAGGTTTCTTTATTTTAATCGTTCATATATCAAACCGTGTGTATTTTTACAATGACTATGGGCTAATACCTTTAGGTATCAGCCATGTTTATGAAGATTTGATGTTTGGTTTGTTTATCTCGAGTGTCTTAATTTATCGTTGATTGTTTGATTATGTTTACCATTTTATACTTGTTTACGTGCTTGTATGTGACCTATCATTCAACTGGGTCTAGTCCTACATATTTAATGCGCTGCAACTTTGGTGTTGTGTGGGCGTAGGCTAAGAGTCCGGGATGGCTCTCCATATTTGCATGTAAGTGGGTAAAGTCTCAATGGGATAGGGTTTAATAAGATCCCATTATTAATCACCTAAGGTAGATTATAATCAACAAGAAGGATGCATTATGCGGGAACGTTAATTGTGACAGGATTGTTCGTGTCTAGGTCCTAGGATGAAGTACCACCTAAGTCTTAAGAATGATATGCCGATTCGAGATAAGATTATCACTATGCAATATTAAACAATCATGCGTTGTATCAGATTATTCATGGTTGATATGTTTTCCTTTTTTATTTGGATGATGATCTGATTCTTTATCGTTTGTTAACTTCTGTGTGTGTTTATTGCCTATTCGTGTCATCAAAAACTTAGCTTAGACACCAAACTCGTGTCAGATCTCTCAGGCTAAATAAACCCCCTTTTCATTAGTTTAAGGTTTTGCATAAATTAGATAGATAACTAAATTACTAATTATAATTAGATATTATCGCTATGCTCCTTATGATCGACTACTCCTTCACCATCTATGCTACATTTGATCGGGTACACTGCCGTTAGAGTGTTGTTTTTAGGTTAGTCGGCATAAATTAAATTAGTTAAAACCTGTTATATAAACACCTACACAATGGACTCATCAAGTTTTTGGCGCCGTTGCCGGGGAGTAAAGTTGTTTAATTCATTTATGTATTATTGTTTTTGTTTAATTTTCATTTGATTAATTGTGTGTCCTGTTTGTGTGTTTAATTTCATTCATTGTTGTATTTTGATATTGTGTGTTTGTGTGCATTGTTACAGCCTGCTGTAACATTCTGAGTCGAATACTCAATACGGCGTATTCAATTTCTTAGATACGGCGTATAAATTTTTTCAAACCAATACAGCGTATTCGACTCTATCATCAATACGGCGTATTCAGTTTACTGAATACGTCGTATTAGGCTATTTGACAATTTTCTTTCCAAGCAAATTTATTACAGGTTAAAATGGACGACCCCAACATTACTATGGAAGAATACATAAGGCTCGAGGAAGAAAAAGCTCGAAAATGTGGGAAAGTGTTTAACTGGGAAACTACTAAGTATGGTAGAATCTGGTACGATGAAGACGTTCACGATCTCATATTCGTTGAAACCGAATTCCCAGCTATAATCTTCAATGATAATTTGACATCAAATGAAACACTCTCTTGTGAACCCACTGTAAGTTCTCTTAACGATAATGAAATTGACTTTAGAATATCGTTTGACGAATCTGACGATGAAGATTACACAGTAGTTTATGACGAAAATTCATTTTCCTATAAAATAATTTATGTCAACAATTTAAAAACGGATTCTGAAAATGATAATGAAAAAGTCAATATGCCTTCGTTTCCGTCACCCGAGCCCGAGGTCAGTTATTTTAATGATTTAGACTTCTTTAAAGATTTTGAGAATGAATTTCCAGCCATTGTTTACAATGATGCTCTAACGTCTAAATCAGATCTCTTAATTGAACCTACTATAAGTCCTAGACATATCGATGAATTTGATTTAAAAGATGAAACATCATTGTCTGAATGTGATGAAAAGGAACAAAACGTTGTATACTTTAATGATTTATTTCCTTTTAACGTAATTTATCCCGATGATTTAAAATCAGATACGGACAATGATAATGATAAAATTGATATTGAGCAACCTTCGGAGGATATGTCTGTCATACCATCACCTAATGTAATAAATGTTGATACACAAGGGTCAAATAAGCTTTTGAAAACAAGTCATGATACATCTATTAAATTTTTCAAAACTGGAATTTTTATCAAGGAATTAAATGTTAATATCATGACTTGGAATCATCTTAACAAAGGGATGTCTTTCATTTTCCTAATCAAGAATTTGTATGTGCCATTTGGCATCCCGTTCGACCCTAAATTGTTTTATAAGGATGGGATTAAATTGGGGCAAGTCTAACTTAAAGACTTTTTTGTAAATAAAAGTGCTTGCCGGGAGACAACCCGAAATGAATTTATCTTGCTGTTATCAAGTCTGTCTTCCCAGACTGTCCATACGGCGTATCCAAACCCCATGGATACGACATATTGACCTTCTAGACGTTATCCAAATTTTATTTTCAGCATAGTCTATACAACGTATTCATTAAATGAATACTGCGTATACATGTATCAATACGACATATCCTGGGGTATGGATATGGCGTATCAACTTCCTATATAGTTTTAGGTTATTATTTCGAGTATAACCAAACGAATACACCGGAGATAGAGTTGCACTTGTTTTCTTATGCTTAATGCAGGACCCTCTGAACGAAACGACAATGTTGGTGGAGTATTGGTATGTGTTTAATTACACATATCTTTGACCCCTAAAACAGGGCTTAAATGACTAAAAACGTACCAAAAATACATTGTATTTTATGTTTTGCATTTGTATTGTGTAGCAAACGGATATCCAAGAAAAGGACAAAAATTGAAGCCAAAACGACAAAACCGAGCATAAGAACGGAAAGACCGTGAGAAGTCAAAAAGACCAAGTCAAAATCAACGAAAAAGTCAAAGTCAAAGTCAACCCCGGGATGAGGCATTGAAAAGAGCATCGAAAACCGAACCCGAAAACCTAAATTGCCAAAAGTGGGCCCACCCGTACCCACCTAGTGGGCCCGGGTCAGCCCACTTATACTTTATAAACTTTAAACCTTAATAAAAAGCCCAACTCATTTTAATTATCACCCGGCCCAACACAAGCCCAATCCCATACCCCTGTTAACACCACGTTTTCCCCACCCTTACCCCGTCAGTCCTTTAAGGACTAACGGTGCAACCCATCAACAAACCAAAAGGGCCAAATTTGCAAAACTCAAGGACGATGGATGCTATACACTTATACACCTTGAGGGACCTTTCTTGCCATTTCCCAAACTTCAAAATAGGCGCGGGAACAACTGTACATCTTTTTCAGTTGCCCTGTCTCCACTACCCGCCAAATTCACCCCAACACTGCTCCTTTTTCTTCTCTACTTTGTCTACACACCCCACACCTTATCCCACCAATTGCCACCTTGGCAATCCCTTGCACTTCTATTCATCAAGGATTGAGGACAAAAAGATCAAGGTGGAAATGACATGGCTTG
>BQNB010099158.1:0-24989 GCA_026074375.1 Tanacetum coccineum
TGTTAATGTTCTTTAATGTGATAATGCTTATGCATTGCATTTTTGAATATGTTCATTAAATATATCTCAAGAGAAAAGTTTTATGCAAAACACTATCTAATCAAAGAACAATCCACTTCATCTCAACCATCCATTTTATTTTCATATAATGGTTTAAATTAATTCCTATTTTAATTTAATTAAAAAACTCACTTTCATCATGTTTTTCTAAAATTAAATATCTCACAAACCGTTAATCGTTACGCAAAATGAAACATACCATCGCGACGAGAATTAAATCATCTTTCTATAGAGGAGCACTTCTATAGACTTTCGACGAACTTTTTTTTCGATTATTTTTTTCAGTCACGTTTGAAAAAATCACATGTGATTTTACGAAATCACATGTGATTGTGATACAAATCACATTTGATTTTTTCATACGTGATTAAAAAAAAATCGTAAAAAATGTTCGTCGAAAGTATATAGAAAGATAAAAAAAATTCTCGTCGCGATGGTGTATTTTTTTCGTTAGACGTAAATTTAATTAGACCATCGCGAAGAGAATTAAATTATCTATCTATAGACGGGCACTTTTATATAGTTTCGACGAACTTTTTTTTAAATTTCCGCCCACACGTGATTCGAAAAATCACATGTGATTTCTTACATTAAAAATCATACGTAAATTTGTAAATTCACATGCGATTTATGAATTTATGAAATTACACGAGATTTATTACTTTAAAAATCATAAATGAATTTGTGAAATCACATGCGATTTATGAAATAGCACGTGATTTTTAAAAACAACAAATCACAAGTGATTTTACAAATCACGTGTAATTTTTTTGGCGGAAATTTTAACACTAAAAAGTCGTCAAAAGTATATGAAATCGATTTTTTTTAGTTACGTCTGAAAAAATCACATGTGATTTGTATAAAATCACATGTGATTGTGCTACAAATCGCATGTGATTTTTTCAGACGTGATTGAAAAAAAAATTGAAAAAAATTCGTCGATAGTATATAAAAGTGCCCCTCTATAGAA
Organism: Tanacetum coccineum; assembly: GCA_026074375.1. Classification (NCBI taxonomy): domain Eukaryota; kingdom Viridiplantae; phylum Streptophyta; class Magnoliopsida; order Asterales; family Asteraceae; genus Tanacetum; species Tanacetum coccineum. The sequence goes on from BQNB010099158.1 coordinate 1,031, forward strand.
AGATGATTTAATTCTCGTCGCGATGGTGTATTTTTTGTCGTTTGACGATTTACCGTTTGCAAGATATTTTATTTTTAAAAAAGAGGTGGAAAGTGAAGTTTTTTAATTGTTTTTTTTATTTGATGAAAAATGGATGGCTATGATGTGTTCTTTTGTTCTTTGAGATGATATTGTTCTATCATGATCTCACCTCTTCAGGTTATATATCTAAAAAGATAATGAAGTTGTAAATAATACATATGTTGGAAAAATTTTAGTGAAAAATGTGTTTTCACTAAATTTGGACATAAATAATTATTAGTAAATATAATTATTCAATGTAAGGCCAGGTTGAGCCAGTATATGTCCAAAATAGAGTTAGTGTGAATGAGATATCGAGTCTCAAAGAAGGTATTTGGAATGGAGGAAAAATGATTAAATGTCAGAATATTGAAAAGCTCTTTTATCTCCTTAGATTTTAGAAAGAGCATCTCAAGTTATTATATTTGTAAATATATCATACATTTTGACAATTGGATTCACGTGGACCCCTAACATGTCAATGTCACATTTAGGTGGTGTTTCTTAGCCACCTTTTAAGCATAAGTTTAGGATTAATGTTAAAATATGTAGTTTGGTTTGTGGGTTTGACTACTAAATAGTAAAAAGGACCCACCAAAAGTAAAAAAAGAGCATCTGGGTGTGTTTTTGTTAAAACCCCTCTCTCACACACACTAATTAATATATCTCACTCTATCTCTCTCACACATATACATTTTTTTATTTTTAAATAATATTTAAATATTAAATATTATTATTAAATTTATTAAGAAAATATATAATTTCTTTCTCCTAAATCTATATCAAATCCAAATCCAATACCTAATTCAAATCCGAGTCCAACTCCACTTATTTAACCAAACGCACCCTTAATATACTACATAAATGACAAACAAATAAACATTCATCCATCTACTTTTTATCTTGTTATAATTTTGAGAACACCTATTTGAATAAGAAAAAAGATCCTTTAAAGTTCATTTGAATTTTAGAGGTAAAGTTATCTCACACAGATAATACCGAGACCTACTGTGGGACCTGATTTTTTTAATCTTTGTGATGGAACTTTACCTCTAAAATTCAAATGAACTTTAAAAGATCTTTATCCTTTCAATAATGATACACAAGTTTATTGCTTATGTATTGTAAGATAAAAGTAGACATATAAACGGGTTTGAGCATGTTCACTGTGAGTTTCGTCTAGCTTATTTTTGAAAGTATTCTCGGAAGACAATACTCTTGTGTTATTAATAGTTGCTTGAAGCTAACCTACTAACGCATGTGAGAGGAAGATCAAGATAGAATGGTGTGTTGCGCTGCTCAACGAAAATAGTATATGTTATATATATTTATGTCCAAAATGGAGATAATATGAATGAGATATCGTGTCTCAAAGTGGGACACGTGAAACACAAAATCTGAAAATCTATTTTAGGAATAGATTTAAACTTATCAAATAAGTTTGTACATAATATTTTGTGTCATTAAAAGATATGCAAATCTTTTTTTGTTAATAAAAGATTTGCTTAAGTTGGGCAGTAGTTATTTATCTTGGAAAAATAAGACAACGTTTTCACTATAAATAGTGGCCTAGTCTCATTCGTTTTAGACACAACGAAATATGCAGCTCCATAGAAACCAAGTTTTCCAGCACAATCCCTTTCGATCAGAAATGTACGACTGCTTCCGTGATTTTTCAGGCAAGTTTGTCAGGTCCGGCTGTACAACAGCTTTGGACGTTGTACCCTGGGAAACAGACGGCGAATCTGTTTTAAGGGAATCGTGTTAAACACGAGCCTCGTTCCACGACCTTTTACTGCTTTTATTTACTTATCGTTATATAGTGTCTGTCTTCTGCTTCTACCCCTTTCTGTCTGTTATTTAATTTTCTGTTAATTTAATTTATTGTATTATAATTCGATTTTATTAATAAAAGTGTAACAGTTTCCCAACAGTCTTAAAACAGATTCTGTGTAACAGAATTAAAATCACTTTTGTTAAATCAGATTAATTATTATTAACAGATTTTATAATTATAAACTGTTTTCTGTCGAAACCAAGTTGAGTTTCTTTGGAAATCAGTTTTAATAAACAGATTTTTAATGTACAGATTTGGAATTACAGATCTATAACGATTTTTAAAGCAGTTGGTGTTCTAAATCAGTTTTATATAGAAACCCGATTGAGTTTTATTAAACAGATCTACCTAATTCATTGAAACCAAGATTGAGTTTCTTTGAAGCAGATCCGGTACAAGGTTATAGAAATCACGATTGAATTTCTTGGATACCGGTTTATAACAGTTTATTTAACTATTTGTGTGTGATCTTTCAGTCAGTTTATTTTGAACAAGTGTGAGCTTTGAGAATCTTCTGAATGTAATTGGTGCGCCAATTACTAACATGGTTGCAAATCATGACAAATATCGATTCATTGAAACCAAGATTGAGTTTCTTTGAAGCAGATCCGATACAAGGTTATAGAAATCAATATTGAATTTCTTGGATACCGGATTATTACAGTTTATTTAATTGTTTGTGTTTGATCTTTCACGATTGTGACTACTCCTGTAAACGTAACTGGTGCGCAAGTTACCAACACAGTTGCTAATCATGCTGAAAAACCAGAAAAATTCAATGGGCAGAATTTTAAGAGGTGGCAACAGAAGATGTTCTTCCATCTCGGAACTTTGAACCTTGCGTGGTTCTTAAATGAGACTGCACCTCAGGTGAAACCTCCTAAGGAAGGTCAAACCCCCTAATGCACAGGTTGTGCAAGATGTGGAAGCATGGAAACATTCAGACTTCTTGTGTCACAACTATGTTCTGAATGGTCTGGTGGGCTCTTTGTACAACGTGTATTGCAAAACCACGACTGCCAAAGAATTATGGGAGTCATTGGAACGCAAGCACAAAACAAAAGATGCTGGTACAAAGAAGTTCTATAGAAACCTTGTTGAGTTTCTTTAGAATAGTGGATCTACTGAAACCTTGTTGAGTTTCATTCTAGAAATAGATCATGTGAAACATATCTATTAAGATCTTCTTAATGAAAATTGACATCATATTACATATGCATTTTTTTTTGTTAAAAAACATTATGTAATAGGCGATATTGTTTAATTGTTTAGTCGAAAGACTTCCTTTAAAGTGGTTTTGTATAACGGATCTTACAAAACATTAGTGTTTTAAACAAAAGTCGATTAAAATCGGTTTTGTTAAGAAACACTATGTGATTGAGCACGTTGTTAATAGTACCAAATTAGTTTTAAACTAATCATGGGACCTCGTATTAACAATATATATGGAATGTCACGAGTGACGTTAAAGGATCTGCTCCCGAACTTGTTAAAAAGGAGGCCGATACTAAAGTTACGTGTACGGTAGATGCTTTGAAGCATTCAGAAACCTTATGTGCCATAACTATGCGTTATATGGCCTGAATGACATAAAAACTGAGGCCATGAGGGAATCTGACCTTAGGTAATGGTGGATTAGCACTTCGGTATCATGTCATGTATATGGTGATAAGAGTTTGATTATCTCTTTCAATGCAGCTGAGAATGGAGAGATTGAATTTGGGCAACTCTCCAACTGCTAATATCAAGGGAAAAGGAGATGTGATTCACATCTGGAAAAGAGTCTAAGTTAACCAATGCGTTGTACGTGCCGGAGGTTCGTAGTAATCTTGTGTCCGGATGGTTGCTTAGTGAAATTTGGCTTTCATTCTGTGTTTGAATCAAAATTGAGTTAACGAATAACATAATTTGAGTCTATATGGGGTTACACCTTTAAATGTTTAAGCTAAACATATTTTCTAATGGTCATTTTAGTAAAATGAGTGTGAATTTAACTTATTTGATTCTTTAAACGTATGGCATGGCTGACTCAGACATATTTTAAATTATAACTCAATATGTTGCCTAATTAAACCAAATTGGATACCCATTTTTGTATTGACACGGACTACAAATTAAAACTTGTGTTGAAGCCAAATTGACAAGATTGTTTTTTCTCTCGGTTGAACAGAAATAACCGAACCCTTGATAGGATTCACATGGTTTTATGTGAATTGGAATTGATACCTACTAAGGTAGCGAATAGCGAGTACTTCATCATATTTGCTGATGGTAGTACAAAATATTGCTATGTACACTTACTTGAGAGTATGGATATAGACAAGATTGTTCTATATAAATAAGTTGAGAATCAAGGTGGTTCGAAGTCATATCGGAGGTGAATTTGTGTCTCCATTTCTAAATTTATGTGTTAAACTTAAAATAAGACACAAATATATTGCTCTCGATATAGAAAAGAATCGTGCCTTAGAAGATATGGTTAATGCCATGTTCGTAAGTCCTGGTTTAAGCCATGGCATGTGGGGGAAAGCGATTATATCGGCTACTTATCTTTTAGATATCCTTGTAAAGAAAGTAAGATAATTTTATGAACTATATGGGTGAGAAGAAAACTATCTTATAAGTATTTACAACTGTGGGGGGTATCTAGCTAAGATATCTGTATTGAACCCCAAGGTTCAAGAGATTTGACCTGAAACTGTGAATTGCATGTTCTTAGTATATGCTCATAACAATAGTGCTTATGGTTTCTTTGTATTTGTAGATATACACAAGGATATGATAATGGAATAAAGAAGTGCTTCATTCTTTGAAAATATATTTCCTTGTTCACAAAGGAAATTGGAAGATCATCTAGAATAAATGATGAAGTTGTCCAAGATCAGAGACAACGGGATGATAATGATCTCCAAGATGAGAGATAAGATCAACCCAAGGAAGAAGAGGTTGAACCTAGAAGAAGCAAAAGGGCAAAAAGTCGAGAAATCGTTTGGACCCGATTTTGTTTTTTTAGGGTAGGAAATGAACCTACTTCTTATCGAGAAGCGGTAACTTCCTCGGAATGGCTCAATGGAAAGAAGCCAATAAAAGTGAAATAGATTCTATTATACAAAACGTACTTGGAAGCTCGTGGTTTTACTTTCCCGCTGTAAACCACTAGGCTCTAAATGGATCTTCAAGAAGAAGATGAAAGCCGATGGCACAATTTCCAAGCACAAAGCAAGATTGGTAATCAAAGAATTTAGACAAAGGTCTAGATTACTTTGATACTTATTCTCCTGTTACGCGAATAACCTCGACTAGAATGGTACTTGCTATTACCGCATTAAGGAATTTGGAAGTTCACCTAATGGATGTGAAACTGACATTTCTAAACGGAAATTTAGAAGAAGAAATATATATGAACCAACCACAGGGTTTCATAGCTCCGGGATTAGAGAGCAAAGTTTGTAGGCTTGTTAAGTCATTATATGACTTAAGGAAAGCTCCAAAACAAGGACATCAAATTTCACCATATCATGTAAGAATGTGGATTCGAAATTAATGGATGTATATGTGTACTCCTGTGTTTATACATAGATGGTATAATTATCACTAGAAGTGATAAGAAGATAAACAAATCCACTAATGGTATGTTGGAGTCAAGATTTGACATAAACTTCATTAGTTGTTGGATATGGTTCTTGGATGTGAACCAATATGGATTTGTGTTAAGTCAAAAAAAACATTGTAAGGACAATATTCTTGAGAGGTTCACTGTGGGGGGTTCCGGCCAAGCTAGAATTCAATGACATCTTTTAATCTAAAGGTGTTGCCCATTTTAAATACTCAAAGAATATTAGGCATCTTATGTGTTTAATGACATGCGTCTGGCCTGATTTAGAACTCATAGTCAAGTTAAGTAGATATACCAGTAATTCAAGTGGGGACCATTTGAATAAGTATTACATGAGTACTATGATTGCATTATGGAAGATATACGGCTACTATCAAATGATAGAGTAATGCAATAGTTGTAGTTAGCCATAGATGAGTCATGAATCATCTATGTGCTTATTAGTTTATTAGTAGTCTTATGAATAAGAAAACCTTATTCATAACAATTATTGTGTTCTTAATTATTCCGCTGCGTGTTTGTTAATCATTGTTAGTATATCCTAGATGGCTAGATCGTGGTTTATCAATACCAGAATTAACAAATGAAAGGCTAACTACCTGGATTAACTCTACTTAACTACCAGTATTAACCTACCAGGATTAACTCTACTACCAGTATTAACCTACCAGGATTAATATGACATACCACCAGAAGTAACTTAAATTAAACTACCAGAATTAAAAGTTACTAACTAACAGAATTAAGATTACTTAACTACCATAATTAATAAACTATTACAACTAAACCTCCCCTTAAATGTTGCTATGGGTTGATCATACCAATGCTAACCACGAAATAAGAAAACCTTGTTCATAACAATTATTGTGATGAAGGAAAACCTAACCCAGTTGACTGGAGATCCCAAGATCTGGGTTTAATAAGACAACCTAATCATAGAAATGTGGGGGAAGTCACGTCAATATGGGGGTGTTACTTAAATTGTAACATCCTAGTCATTCCCTATAATAATGTACTGTATGAGAGTAAACATATGCTTTAATGGTTCAAGATGAAATCATAATAGCCATAACGATTCAAGAAGAAATCAGAAGTATATGTTTTTTTTTAATGATTCAAGATGAAAACACCTATGTGAGAAGAGAATGGGTCGCATCGTCAGGGAATTGTGGGGGCGTAATTCTAAGACTCTTGCAGATCCAGGCTAATACTCATGACCATTAGACGAGCACGGACAGAGACTTGACAATGTCAGGGAGAGTTCCGTGTGTGAGTGTGTATCGATCGACTACGTAAACAGAGGCTGCAGTTCAAGGACAATCATCACTTCTACTCAGAACTAGGAGAGCTAAGTGCATCTCATAAGTGAAGGTTCAAAAAAGGTCACACCTACTCAGCCTAGTGCCGACTCCAACCGTAGAAATTTACCGAATTTCCATTCATGTGGAGGATTGTTGGAAAAAATTTAGTGAAAAATGTGTTTTCACTAACTTTGGACATAGATAATTATTAGTGAATATAATTATTAAGTGTAAGGCCAGGTCGAGCCATTATATGTCCACAAACAGAGTTTAGTTGTGAATGAAGATATCGAGTCTCAAATAAGGAAAGTGGAAATGGGGAGAAAATGGTTAATGTCAGTTTAACGAGCTCGTTGGTAACTACAAAATAATGTTCTTTGCATTTGACAATAAAAATTGGCTTTATGATTTGTTTCAAAGGTTTATAACTGCAAATTAATGTGTCATTAATTGACAATTAAATTTGTTGTATATGATTTGTTTCAAGGTGTTAGAACTGCAAATTAATTGTCATTACATTGACAATATAAATTGGCATGTAATGAATTTTGGATTATAGCAGCTCATTATTAAGGCATTAATTGACATTGATTGCACCATTACACCATATGCATATGAATGGTATAAATAGATTGCAATCACACCATTCCAGGACACCGAAAACAAAATTAAGTAAAAGTGCCATTAATAAGATTTCCAGTAGTCATTTTTTCGATCATAAGCACTCCTCTTTTCCGTAATCTTTTAGCAAGTATGTTTCTAGTCCGCTGTACAACAGCTTTGAACGTTATAGTCCCCTAGGAGACAGGACGCGAATACTGTTTTTAAAGGGAAGTCGTGTCCAACCCGTGCCTCCGTTTACCACGATCTTTTACAGCTTTTTTCCATTTCTCTTTTATAGTGTCATGTACTTGGGCATCTACCCAATTCTGGTATGTTTTTTCTTTTATGTTTATTATTTCGGGAAGTATTTATTAATTGAAATCTGATTTATTTTAAGTAAAAGTGTACCATCTGTCCTACATATAATTTAATGACTCATCTTATTGTCTCTATCAAGGAATTGAATCTTGATTTTTTTTAAAGCTGTGATATGCCTATCTTTATACCTGTTGGTTGCGTCAGCAAGTTAGAATTTTGAAGTATTCACTTACTATACCACGTGTTTAGATCTTTTTTAACTCCTCTTTATATTAAGTTTTCTCCTTCTGCAAACTTTTTTGTTTCATATATTATTCCCGGATCCGATGAAACAAAGTCAAACTTGCACCATACCAAAACCACCACATATGGTCAGAATTCTGATAGGGTCCATTACCTTAGAGCGCCTTATAAAAGGACATTAACCTGTATTTTCATTTTTTAGTGAGAACATTACCTTAGATTAGGACATATTCATTACTAAAAGGCTGCATCCACTAATTGTCAACATGTTTGCTTTTGGCAAATAAATACCTTTGACCCACAGATTTATGAATTCGTCCACAAAACTATATCTGCAAAACATGCATGCACTTTCTTTCAGAAGAGGAATTGAAACTTCCGCCACGATACTTATCAAAAGTTCTTGAGTGAGCTAATCACCTTACCCATGAGGTGCGGTAGATTGCCACTTTGCGAGTCACTACTGCGTAAAACTAACTCATTGTCGAATAAAATACACATTGTTAAATGTCCAGCAGTATGATTTGTCAACATGTCTTTGTTTTGTTGCTTCCGATAGCTGTGTTTTAGTAGAATTATAGAATGTAATGATAATTTTTATAAGTCTTTAAGTTTAGTACTTTGATGGATTAAGCTTTCATGAGCAAGTATTGGTTTGTAAGTTGTGTAACGCAGGCAGAATGGATTAACTAATTAAACAATTATAATCAGAGATAATCCATTGGATTACTGATAAGCCAATCAAAAAGTATTGGTTGGTTTCTCAAGCTATTGGAGACATAATATATGATGCAGTGTCGTTAAACAATCCCATCCACCCCTTATATTTCAGCTATAAAGAATGTCCTAAACACCTTCTTAATTCAACTAAAAAGCTGAAAGATCCCAAACGCCCTTAGTTAATTCTGAAAGTAAAATAGCCCCAAACATTAATTGAGCTGCCAGTCATATATTATTATCCCCTCGAATCAGCTACATGGACAGTTACTTGATGAGTAATTCATGATATTAATGATAAATTACAAATAAATTACAAATAACGTTTATACACAACCTATTGTGGTATGTTCTATTATTATCCCCTCGAATCAGCTACATGGACAGTTACTTGATGAGTAATTCATGATAGTAATTCATGATATTGATGAGTAATATGCACTTTGTTTCATTTCCGCAACTTTCTACCAATCTAAGTTTATATGGTTATGCAGGGGAAGATATCAAGAGAAGAAGTTGCTAACACGCTGCAAGTAAGTGTCATTAACTCTTTTTTGTTAAAAAAACAACTATACACCTGAACGAGGGTAATAACAGGACAAAAAAATTCAATTGTATATACTTTGTATACCAATTTGCCTACATTCACAAGCCTTGCTATTTTTTCATACCACATGAACTTTTTAGGTCGTATATGTTAGAAGTAGATATTGGGTAACTTTTCTCACAAAAAACATCACTCAGTATGCTTATAGTAAGAAATAGGTTGAAGTAATAAACTAAAAATGCCTGTTTTTTTTGTTTTCTGGTCACTCTTCCCCCTTGATCCCTATCGTATTCAAGCCCCTGTGGAATCGTCTTTGTCATTAGCATTTAGGTTTGAGGCTTTTAATAAAAAAAACACTTTTTTAGTCTCTGAATGCTGAATATTGTTTGCATGAATTTCTATGAAATAGCTCCTCCACCATATGAAAATTGCAACATGTAAAATGCTTACATTTCTTTTTCGGTAAATTGATCTGATATCAAGTTAACTGCTCACTATAATCAATACAAGGAGTTTATAATAGAAGTTAGGGGTGTCGAAATGTTCGTGGAGGGTGGGCCGGGTAATGGGTTGGTTGGAATAGGTTGTGTAGGGTGGGACACCCCCGAACAGAAACAAAACACCCCATTACAACAGTCATTCCGTCTTGCATATGTTGCTTTGACATTTATGCTATGCTTATTTGAAGTATGAGTTGGTTGCTTGCATTTGTAGTGTTCTTCGAGTTGTATACCAAGGATACATGTCCCTACGCTGAAGAAGTTATAGATAGGAATATAAAAGTACATGTTGGAGGGTGTAATAGCAATTCAACAGAGGAGGTATACTATGTATCACCAACACCTACAAGCACCTACTCCTTGTGTTGTTTTTACTTCAAATCTGAAAAGCAAGGCTTACATATAGTTCATGTTAGCGTCAAGAAGGTAAGGAGTGACAAATATGATGTTAATTGCTGCCATTTATTTTTATAGTAATCATACTGTGACCTTAATTATAGGCTTAAGTTGCAAATAGAATATATTTCTTTACACCATTTTGTTGCACTTATTTTATACAACTATAATTGTAATGACATACTTGATACCTTCTTAATAAGGTCTATCTTTTTTCTTTTTTTTGGGGCATAAAAGTGATAGAAAACTGAGTTGTGTGTATTCTTGGGACGAGGTAGGTGAAAGTGACGGGACGTAAATGCTTCAGATTGATCAAGAATGTGCGGATATGTATAATAGGAAGTTGTTGCCTGAAAAAAGTTCATGAAGCAACTTGTTGTAGATAAATCGCAGGGAGCAGCGAACTTACAGGAAACCAAGTCGTCGATGTTTTTGATATTATCCTTGAAGAAGCCGGATAAATTTCATGAGCACGTGCAAGAACTCTAAATAGAAAAGGTAAACGTATTACATGTCTTAAACCATTTATTAGTGAGAAAGACTATTGTTTCGGATATGGCAAAATGGGCAGATTAATAATGGGTCAAAAAGTCTTATGGATTCGTTGATTTATTATTGTCAACTCTTAATGTTCCAAACAGTACTAATATTATACCATTTTGATAATAGCTAATTATTTGTTAAGGATTGTTAATAGAAATATTTTGGATAGTAAATTGCATAATATAAGCATTGGTTGTAAGACGTGGGTAGTGAGAAAAGTTTTGCGTATATAGACTTTGTCATGCAATGTACTTATTGATGCTTTACCCTTTATTTATGGTTTTTGACAGGAGCAGTTTCGTGTGAATTTGGTTAATAATGCTATCAGGAACAAGGTAACTGCTGCATTTTGGTCATGCTAATTTGCTTGAATTACTGCAGATTTTATTGACATGATGCACATGCACATGCAGATTTTACAGGGAGCAATTTTTTTGAGGATGAGAATCTATGGACAAATCAATTTTTTTATAAGGGATAATTCTATATATACCCGATATGAACATCAAAATGCCATATATACCCAACATACATGTTTTGAATGCATGATGTACAATGTATGTAAAACATGTTTTGGGTAAGTATGTCATTATGGTGTTTTAGTCGGGTATATATGGAATTAACCCTTTTTATAAATTGTCACTTTGCTCCACATATGGAGGCTTTATGTGGCCGTTTCAAGAGAAGAGTAAGAAATGTCTTAAATTGTGTTGTGACAAAGATGGAAACAACAACAAACGGCGTGTATAAAGAGGTTCTTAACAAACATTGTGTATAAAGAGGTTCTCCGTAGATTATGAGTGTCTTTGTTTGATTTTATTTTTTCCAACTATAATGGATATGTATCTTTTTCCTTTTACGATTATGAAGGTATTTATCTTCCTATATCAAATGGCATTCATCTTCCTATATCAGATGGCATATATCATCCTATATCAGACGACAAAATTGTAATGCCATTTTCATTGGGCTACTATTCAATAGGTGTATGTATGATGATGCACATGGGACGTTGAGCCCGATAAACTGTGTTATGGAAGATCAAACAGAGTAACTATCAACAACTATATGTTGTAAATGATAACATAAAATAGAAATCAAGTTATCTAAATGATAGGCAATAGTTGAAACAACAAAAAACAATATCAAACAACTATTAAAATGTAAATGTTTTTTTCAAACAATACCTTAAAGCTCCCCGCCCAACGGGCGGGCCTTGAAACTAGTTAGAAATATGTAACATAATAGAGGTAAATGCTCATAAATGAAAATAAATGCTTTAAGTTAATGCATATTAAAGTTTTTAAAAAAATTATAAAATTTGTAAAGGGGCGTTTGATGGATCGGCTAAACAAAAAGAGGGGGGGGAAGAGCCCAAGTCCAAGTAGGAGACAAATCAGTATTTTATAAAAATAAATATGTATTCCTCCTTCCTTTTTTTGTCGACTCCCTCACCCAAACCCTAGCCCTCATTATTGATTTTTAAGCTCTCAAGAAATCAAGGTTTGATCTTTTGTTAAAATTAAGTTAGTTTTATTTTTTTATAATCTTAATCATCTATATGTTTAAAACTTTGTTTTAAAAATTATGTAACAATTAAATTGATGGTTTAGGGTTCATGTATAATCTTTAAATTAAAGGTTGTGATCATCAATAATCGTTTTGGGATTGATGATTAGCGTATGGGAGGGTTTAACTAGGTCTAATAGTGGTAAATTCGGAATTGAATTATGGGCAGAATTTTGGGTCACCTTGCGAGAGTCATAACTCGGTCATATGGATAGTTTTTATTAATTTTCTTGAGCCTAAAATTAACTACAAAGAGTCTACTTTCCAACCCTGGTGGTTTCATGAATTAAAAGTGAGTGGAAGTCAGTCAAAATACTTTTACAAGGTTCATTGCCAAAACTAAGTTTTCGAGGCATATTTTAGGTTGTGATTATGAGGTCAAAAACCATATCAAAACTTTTTTTTAATTGATGAAACTCACACAGTAGTAATTTCATGATGTATAGGAACCCCTTGATTTTTCCTAGATTTTCCCCATGTGTCTAAATGGGCCTCGTCAAGCTAAACTTATGAGTGGTTCAATCAGGTCCATTATTAGACACTTTGTAATGTTGATTTTTTTAAAAATAGCTAGACTCAATATTATTTTTTCTAAAAAATCATAGTAGTTTACAGCTTATTGAAGATATAGGGAATGCAGTATGGAAGTCTAATTTGGTCATTTAATATTTTATTAGTAGTCATGAAGTGACTATAAAATTCTGCTATAAATTGAAAATTTGAATAAAGGGGTTTAAGGTATTTAGAGTATAAGTAAAGTATGGGAAGTGTGGTAGAGTATTTATAAACATAATATAGACATTAGAATCCATCAATTGAAAGGTTACATGCTTATGGCAGTGAAGCCTTAATCATGTGTAACCCGTAGACCTTGTTTGTGTAGACTTTGCTTGGAAATTTTGTGCGCATTTGAGAAGTTCAAGGTGAGTTTTCATAGCCCATTTTCTCTATGTTTTCTTGGGGTGAAAATGATACTAATTGAGTTTGAAATATTTTAAATGCTGCGAATAATTGTTTTAATTGGTTTTAGACATTACATGTTATTATATGGTTCATGCTTGTTCTTTGTGGTTCTTTGGATCAGAGGGGTACGCCTACCCTGTTCTGTGTGGTTCTTTGGATCGAAGGGGTACGCCTACCCTATTATGTGTGGTTCTTTGGATCAGAGGGATACGCCTACCTGTTTTGTGTGGTTATTTGGATCGGAAGGGTACGCCTACCCTATGCTATGTGATACTTAGGATCGGAAGGGGTACTCCTACCTCATGCTTCGTGTTGATATAAATTATTTGCATTTTTGTATAATATTCATGTATGTACTATTGTTGATGACTCGCGGCAAGTGTAAGTAATTGTCTTAAATCTATGAATCTCACCAACATTATGTTGACGTTTTAAAGTATCATTTTCTGGTGAGCCTAGCGAAGTTAAGGAAGTTAAGATGCGTGGCTAGCGAGACCTTAGGATCTTGCATGTGGAGTCTTTCCTGCTAGAGATTTTATTGCATACTTTCATATCTTGGATATTTTGAATATTGATGTTGTTATGTTTGGATTTATTTCTATGTCTATGTATTGTGTGTGCGAATACCCTTAATACAAGACCCCTCTTGTGTTAGGTGTCGTCATAACACTTTGGATTTTAATTTAGTTGCATTCTAGTTATTCTGTATTGTTGACATCAATGTGTTGTGATGATGCCTATCAAGTTACGCCTCGCATTTCTGCCTTGGCGTGGTGTGACACATTGTTTCCCGTTTTATCCCGCATGGCCATTGATGTATTAAGTGTACAAGCTACTTCGGTAGCTTCTAAATCTGCTTTTTCAACAAGTGGAAGGGTGTTGTCAATCCGAAGAACGAAAGTAACACCGAGTTCTTTAGAAATGTGCATGTGTTTGAAAGATCACTTGGACGCTACACATCTACTCTTGAAAACGCCCTCGATTTTGAAGATGAGGTCTTGGATGCCGAGGTGCAAGAGAATGAAGCCACACCACTATCCGATGAAGAAATAACACTAGATGCTGCTAGCTAAGGCACTATGGCATCCGGTTCGGGAGGAAAGAGCCAGAATTTGATTATGATTTGACGAACTATAACGATTAGCTTTTTCAATTCCGATGTATTATGTTGTATTTTCCTTTCCGATGTATTTCGTTTCCGATGTATTATGTTTTCTATTAAATAAAAGTTGAAGTTTATTCAGTTTATTGCGTATAAAACCACGAAAAGCGAAGAAAAAAAATAATAACCGGAAAAACCGGTTAACCGGTCCATGAACCGGTTGGACCGGTTAGAGTTTTCCAGCCACCCGACCGGTTCCTAACCGAACCGCTTAACCGGTCTAACCGGTTTTTTGGTTGTTGACCATAACCGGTTACGGGTTGACCATAACCGAAACCGAAATTGGTTAACCGGTTTGCGCACTTCTAGTGGCATGAAACGACGTAGTTTCATGCCCCTTTGCTACTATACCTTTTTGTTGGGCTCCCACTTTGGGCCAGCCCAATTGGTTTTTTTAATAAAAAATAAAATTTGTTGGCACAAAATAGGGGAAAAAAATATTAAAAAAGTACCGATTTATTCAGATAAAAAAATACCCGCGGAAATATCTTCGATACCTAATAACTTTAAAATAATCGACAGGGTCACAAACGTACAACTCTAGATTGCATTAAACGGTATCGTTTTACGCCACTAATAACCATAAGCCGAAATATATAACACATATTTACCCAAATCCCATAAAATTATATTAAAAAAAAACTCATATAGCAAAAAAAAAACAAACCTTTAAACATGAGGGTCAATACATAAGCACATATAAAAAAAACAACAAACTATTAAACATGAGACCGAAAAAATAAATTCTCAAAAAAAAAATATATAAATAAAAATAAAATAAAAATAAAATTTTAACGCCCCGCAACAACGCGCGGTACATTAACTCATATAAGAAAAAAACAAACTATTAAACATGATACCAAAAAACTAAACTCACACTATTAAACATGAGACCGAAAAAATAAACCCACACAAAATACAATAAAAAAATGGCCTGCAGTAACGCGCGATTGTCATTTAAGGCACACGTAATCCCATAAAATTATATTTAAAAAAACCCGTATAGCCAAAAAAAGGAACCTTTAAACATGATGTCCAACACATAAGTCATATGAAAAAAAAACTATTAAACATGAGACCGAAAAAATAAACCCGAACAAAATACAAAAAAAAAAAATTTAATGCCCCGCAACAACGCGCGAAAATTAACGCCCCGCAGTAACGTGCGGGTAATCCTGCTTGTTTATAACCAATAAACTGATAAAGTCCAACCTCATACAATCAAACATTTAAATTATAATTATAAGTATATATGAAACATAAGTATTCGTAAAACGTTAAACTTTTAATATTACAAAAAAATTACACGTTCCCAACACTATATTAATATTAAAAAAAACTTACAAAACGCATCATCAAATTGCGAAAAAAACTTTATTTATCAAATATGAAACGTATATGTATCGATTCATTCGTAAAAAAATATGCGACTAAAAAGATCTTCGAATTGCGAACAAAACGAGCCCAATGCTGCGATACTTTTGATATACGTACGATTTTATAAAAAAATGTTGAAGTTTAATATATATTTTTTAAAAATAAAATTATAAAACCGTACTATACGGAAATAGTCCTTGAGGTTATCGGTTCGTTGCAAAGTTAGTCCTTAATGACTAACTTTCTAACGGAACGCTAACCGAAGGACTATTATCGTAAAAAAATTCAGAAACAATTTAATGAAATAGTACTTGGGGTTATCGGTCATTTGCAAAGTTAGTCCTTAATGCCTAACTTACTATACGAAAATAGTCATTGGGTCATCGTTCCATTGCAAAGTTAGTCTTTAATGTAAAACATCGTGCTCCGTTGTGGAGCGCGGGTGAAAAACCTCGTCGTATATGAATTTCAAGAATCCTAATCCAGACAACATTAATTCTAAAAACTCAGCTTTACCACATAACATCGAGGTCAGATAATACAAGGGTTCTAAAAGGCGCGTCACGGCGGCGCCAAAGCGCGAAGCGTGACCTCAAAGTTATGAAATACAACTAGGCGTCGGCTTTAGACGTGACGTGAGTTGAGTCTTGAAAAAACGTGAAAAGGCGAACAAAGACGAAAGACTTGACTAGTTTTTTTAAGCTTTTAGGGGATTTACTAATATTTGATATTTAGGCTTGCATTTACTAATATTTTGTATTTGGGTTTAGATTTACTAATGTTTACCACTGATATAATTGTGAAATATGATATAAATCTATAAATACTTTTTACCGCCTTAAGTTGCACTTTAAAAATGTCATGCCGCTACGCCTCATGCTAAGGCTTGACGCTTGACCATGCCGCTACGTAATGCCTCACGTTATCTATAACCTTGAATAATACCATAGTAAAATCCGATTATGGATATGTTTGTTGAAAACTAGCGGTAGCAGTTAGAAGTAGCGGTTAGCAGTATTGGTGTTAAATCGTGGTTCCACACTATTCAAGAGGCATGTGATGATTTTGTTAGTGATGAGAGAATAGTTATTCAGAGGCTTGTGATGATTTTGTTAGTGTGATCGAGATAGTTTGGGTTGGGATGATAGAGGTTGTCCCTACTCAAAGCGTAGGTATCGTGAAACTTTTACTAGGATTGGCAAGATTTGGGGAATGAGACACTAGATTTTGGGATAAGAGAATGCGGAGTCTTCTTCGGGTCACGAATAAGGCTATGTATTAAGGACTAAATCCATTGTCCTCTTCCATTGGAGACCTTTATAGTGGGATTGTTAATGGATGTGTTTTTTTGGTACGTGATAAAGAATCTGTTTCATGGATCCTATTTTTTGGAGTATTCTGGGGTGGGAAGCAGTGTGAGAGATCCGTAAGTCAGTGTACCGTAAGTACTCGTCTGATGTTGAGTCTGGCCCATGCGTATATTAACAATGAACTTAACTCACATCCCCATAATGGAGAGGAAACCTGATGATGAATTTTTGAGCGACGAAGACGGAGTACGGAAAACATATTTGGCTCTAGTTTCTTGTTCCTAATTCATGAGATGAAGATAGGATGTTACTCACATTCAGATGACCCATTTGGATTATCATGACTTATTGAAAACATAGAAGTACAACTTAGCATGTGCCGACGCCCCTCGTTGTCACACCACCCCGGTTTTCTTTACAACGGTAAACATCGGAAGTATCAAAGTTGAGAACTTAACTGAAAACATGGTGCTCCAAAGGTTTTTTAAGCTCATGTGAAGAATTCCTCTCAAGATATTCAGTGGGAATCAATTAAAAACTTTTCAGTGTCAGAATGTTGTACAAATGTGGTGGCCTAGTTTTGGAATATGTAAGGGAGGATTCATTCGTGTTGGACAATTTGGGCTATTCAATGGAAGGCTTGCGTGAAGGATTTAGAAAACATCATCGGGAAAACAATTGGAGAGGTTATTGTTATTTAGATGAATGCCCTATCTATTAACATTCAAGGATCTTGGCCACAATGACCAATAAAGGAGTGGAGATAAAGACGTTGACTCAATTCTGTTCAATACTTTAATTTCGCGCGTCGCTAGATACTAATTGAGACTAATGATGACTAGTATTTTTGAATTTCCTTTTATGGACTGTGAAATTTTTGTGGGTATGGGGTAAAATCCAATTACGATTTACTTTTGTAGCGAAAAGTACTTAGGAAGCTCTCGGTGGTATCCTATGTTTATGGGTTTGCTTCAATTTCAAGAAGATTAACACTACGGTATAGGTTAAGGTCATAGGCTATGTATGGAACGTTGCGCTGTACTACCAATTCCATAAAATCTTGTTTATTGCTTTTATGCTCCTCACATACTTCTTGCAAAAGGAAGTTTGGGACTTTATTCTAACATAGTTGGTTGTTGGAATGGGGGAGTCATATTATTATGGGAGATTTTAATGAAGTTCGATCTAGCGAATAGACGGCGTTGGATCTGTTTTATTCCTTATAAGCGCATAGATACTTTGATCGCTTTATTCTAACGCGGGGCTTGTTGTTGTTACTATTGGTAGTGACCATTCCTCTCATAACTCGACAAAGCACTCTATGCATTTACATAGGGCTCATCCCTAGGCTTCTTAAAAGTGACGCAAACTAGATGTTTCTTCTTCAGTCTTCAGATGCATTTTTTTCTCTCATTTTCCTTCCATTACATCAATATTGCCTGGCGACCAGTCACCTATTCGGGACCTATCGTCCCTAATCCTGTTCGGGAAGTCAAGTTATTGATTTAGGGGCCATCTCCTTTTCGATTTGTTCATTCATGGTTTGATTATGTGGGTTTGATGGGTATGATTTAAATTGTCTTGGGCACTCGTTTTCTCACTCGGATACTAATGGGGATGATTCGTTTCAAAAAAACTTACAAGATTTATGAAAATTATTCGTAGCTGGAGTAAGAAGCCAAAGAAGCTGGAATATCAGGTTCAAAATATGAGATGATTTCGGGATATTGGGGATGCGACTTGACAAAGATATGGATACGTGTTTGGGTTTTTGAACGATGATTTTTGTTTTTCGTCGATTCGAAATTGAAACATAATTCTTAAATGTTGATTAGATGGAATCGAAAGATAATTTTCAAAAATCTAAAGTTAAGTGGGCTCGGTTTGTGGGGGATGAAAACTCAAATTCTTCCATGGGCGTCATCAATAAGAGGAGAGCTTCAGCTAAGCGAAATTCGGGGCTTGTCGTTGATTTGGATTTGGGACCTAACAGAACCCCAGGTATGATTAATGACGATTTTTTTAACCACTTTGCTTCTCGTTTTAAAGGAACCCCGGCCACAATCTAAGATTATATTCAATTATCATTTTTTTTTTTTAATTAAAATTTTGAGTTTAATAAGAAGTATTTCGACCACCAAAGATCATTGGATGATTTAGAGAGAGTGTTCGTTGTGTGTTCGCTCGCTCGAATGAAATTCGGAGGGCGTGTGGGACGAAGTTGGTGAATATTAAATCTCCGGGCAACTGATGGCTTACTTTGATTTTTTATGAAATATTGGGATTGATTGGGTCTGACTTTTTGCGAGGCAGGTCGAATATTTTTGCGTTAAACAACCTCGCTTTTTCAAAAGGATGTAATTCTTCCGCTTGTTTTGCCCTAATTCCAAAGGTCATGGAATGCATAATAGTTAATGATTTTCGGCCGATAAGTTTGATTGGGTGTGTTTTACAAAGTGGTTATCAAGGTACCTTGCCAAT
Organism: Tanacetum coccineum; assembly: GCA_026074375.1. NCBI lineage: Eukaryota > Viridiplantae > Streptophyta > Magnoliopsida > Asterales > Asteraceae > Tanacetum > Tanacetum coccineum. The sequence goes on from BQNB010099158.1 coordinate 20,574, forward strand.
AAATTAGCTTCGGTCATGGCGGAATCTAGCATCTCCGGCTACCAAATTCCGCGTTTGTGGCATGTTGGAATGACAGAATTTTTGATGGCCCAGCTTATTCTTGATGAAGTTTATCCATTGGTGTAAAAGATAAGAACAAAAGGCGATGTTCTTTAAAGTCGATTTTGCCAATGCATAGACTCGGTTCGTGGGAATTACTTATTAGATGTGTTGAGGCGTTTGGTTTTGATAATGTGTGTGGTGTTAATTGGATTTCCTAGGGTACTCTTACTTTCTGCTCATAGGACGTTCTATCTTGGATTGAATGGAAGCCCCTTTCTAAGAGTATTCTTGCCAATCGTGGTTCTTAAACAGGAGATAATCTTGCTCCAATATCTCTTTATCACTTAATCATGGAATACTCTTCATCGCGCTCGCTCGTTTCAACAGCGGTGGTAGACGAGGGCTTGTTTCTCATATGGTTATTAGTACCAATAATTACCAGGTTCGTTATCCTTATCTCAACTCATTAGTATGCAGACGCGCTTTGGTTATAGGTGTACTGGTCCATATGATTTTCTTAGTGGGTATTATTACATCTTTTTAATAGAGGTTCTTTATTGCTTTGGTATTACTTTGATAGTGCCGTAATTGTACATATGTTCGGCCTCATCCGCGCGCGCGGTGTGCGGTCCGCAACCAAGTTGGTAGAGCTAGCAAGTCCTCTTTAATAGGTTGTTCTATTAATGAGCAACAAATTCGTATATCTAGCGTTATGGTGGGAGAATTACTCTTCTGTATTAAGGCTTCGGAGTTGACGTTCTTCTTAAGCTTAGTCTCTCCGCACTCTCTAAGTGGATCGGTGCGAAAACCTTTACGATAGTGCGGTCGTCTATCTCTCTTGATGATGAAAAAATCCGTGTCTCTGGGGCATTCGCACCGAGATTTTTAATTTGGTCCAATTTTAAAGTCCCTACAGGTGTCTGAGATGTAATGGAGTAGATTCGCATGCCCGATTTATTTAACTAGGTGCCGGTTCCTAAGCGTCAGGAAAAAAAGTTACATGGGGTACGCTGGAATAAGGTTTTAGCTTACAAAATAACCATGGTGGCTTAGGCAGTCTTCAAGTTTTTTTTGTCTTAACTCGTGCCTCTTATCAAATGTGGTAATAACAACACAATACAAACATCCTCCTCCCCATACACACCACGACACCCCTCCAAATAACCCTGCACTCTATATCCCACCATCAAACCCCTACCCCCTCCCCCCCCCCCCCCCCCCCCCCCCCCCCGTTATAATTTACAAACTTTGGACAGTTTTTGTATCCCATGATGGCTCGTTATGGTATTATAAAGTCAATTCGTGAGCATTTTTGTCTTTCAGGGTGGAAACTCAGACCCTCAGTCAGCTCGCTCCCCTTATCCACTCTAAATGGTGATCAATAATGAGGGGATTGGAAGTAATATGTTAAAAGGTGAAAGTATTAGTTTGATTGCTAAGGATCGCATTTGTAAAAAACGCCATTCGGTAATGGTGATGATTTCGAGATTCTGGTTACGCATTGTCTGGATCGGAGACGTTCCTCTTCAGTTCCTGTCAAAATTTCCTCGCTTGTCGCTCATTGGACCTGAACAAAGAAGCCTCGGTGGGCTGTTTCTTAAGCTTTGTGCTTCCCGATAGATATTTCATTCAGTTAGAAAATGCTCGGGGTGAGTTATTCGAAGAATGACATCTGTTGGCTGATTTGACTTCTTTGATGGATTCGGTGACTTTATCGAATTCAGGTGATCGATGGGTTTGTGATTTGGTTAGCGATGGTAACTTCCGGGTTAAGGAGATTCGTAACTACATTGATGATCTTTTCCTTCCGCATCAAGCTGCCCAGACTAGATGGATCAAATACATCCCTATTAAGGTTAACATCTTCGCTTGGCGAGCTCGGCAAGATTGTTTACCGACTCGAGTTAATCTGATTCGCAGAGGCATCACTATTGAGTCGTCTCTTTGTCCGGTTTGTTCAGTCTGCGAGGAAGATGTTTGCCACATCTTCTTCCGTTGTGATTTGGCTCAGCTTGTTCTTCGTCGCATATGCAGATGGTGGGGCTTAGATCCTCATGACTGGTCATCGTTCCAAGAGTGGCAGTCTTGGATTCTTTCGATTCAGTTCTCCTCTAAGGTCAAAGCTATGTTGGAGGGAGTGTTCTTCGTATCTTGGTGGTTTATCTGGAACTTTAGGAATCAGATCATTTTTGAAGAATCTCCTCCAAGACGTTCGGAAATTTTTGATGCTATAGTTTTTTGTGCTTTCAATTGGTGTAAAAGTCGTTGTCATACGACGTTTTCTTGGGACGATTGGTTAAAAAATCCCCAATTTATTTCCTTGTAATTGTTTTCTAGCTCCTTGCTAGTTTAATAAATTTTTGCCGTTCAAAAAAAAAGTTATCATTAATAGTTGTTAGCATGAGGTTTGTAATAATAATGTTAAATGCTAAATTCTAATTGCTCAAAAATGCTCACTGTTTGCCGAACACACCCTAGATCTTGCAACGTAACGCACAATCTCAAATTCATCAATGTTTGTGAAGCTTACCAAAGACTAATGATCTTCCTTCTTCATCTTCTTGTATGCAAACCTCATCCTAATCCACACAAATCTGGCCGAGACTTTTGTCCCCCTCCAAAAGAGCGTTCGAGATTGTGAAAGCAGCCTTCCAGCCTTCTTCAAAGTCCTAGTGGATTCAACCTTCGACCAATACAATAAATACGTAAATTATAAAAACTCAATATGGATTTGAAGTCTTTTTGTAATAAATATAACTAGTTTTAATACCCGCACGAGGTTTAGACATTAATTTTTTATTAAGTGTTAATTTTGTAAGTGTTGTTATTTTTTCTATTTGCACATTGAAGGTCTAGTTTACTAGTATTTCAGTAATCTATTATACTATATGATTTAGTTTGTGGATTAAATGTGCAATATTTATGATTGGCTTGAATTAATACCCGAACTAAAACCCTCTATTCTCCTGCATATGAAGGGACTTATATCAATTCTTTCAGCAGTTTTGGGAATACAAACCATCATCCAATTATTACAATCCAACAAATGTCGTGCAATTACAAACAAAAAAGCATGTTAACCTCTTGATCTAACCATTGCAGAAGATGGCTCAAAAAATTGTGTAAGTGACTCCTTATTGCTTGATTTCACTTTGAGAGTTTATAGGTTTATGTTATGAATTTTTTAAAAACAAAATGATCGGCTCTTCATCTTCTTTTTATGTATCATCATCTTCTTTTTCGCAGGTTTGTATCTCTATGAGTAAGTAATTATTTTGAGCATCATATCGAATTTTAGTTTGTGTTATGATGTTATTTGATTTGCAAGAAACTTTGAATAAGCTTTTTTACTTTTTAGTTATGTTTGTTGCAATTCCAATTTGCTTGCAAATTAATTGCTAAGAGGAAATTAGTAACAGATGATGATGTGGTGGATGTTAGGAAGGAAGTTGAAATTGTGCATCATTTATCAGGACATCCTAATGTGGTTTCGATTAAAGGAGCTTATGAAGATTCTTATGATGTTCATTTATTTATGGAGCTTTGTTGTGGAGGTGAAATTTTTGAAAGAATTACTCAAAAGGACATTTTACAGAAAGAAAAGCAACTAATCTTCTTAGGACTATTGCTAGCGTTATCGAAGGCTGCCATTCTTTAGGAGTTATGCGTCTTAATCTTAAGCCTAAGAATTTTCTCTTTGTTGACAAAGGTAAAGATTCTTTTCTTAAGGCAATAGATTTTGGATTATCAGTTTTCTTTAAACCAGGTAGTCTTTTGATATATATGTTTATCTCTAATATTATGTTTTTGTTATGCATGTTTTACTGGACATAAAATGGTCTAAACTATAGGGGATATATTTACGGATATAGTTGGAAGCCCTTATTATGTTGCACTAGAAGTTTTGTTAAGACATTACGGTTTTGAAATAGACATACGGAGTGCTGGTGTGATCCTTTACATTCTCCTTTCTGGGGTGCCACCATTTTGGGGAGGTGTGACATAAATTAATGTAAATTATATCTATTTTTTATACTGGATCGTGACCCTTTTCATTTCTTTTGGTTGTAGAAACTGAGAATGATGTGTTTAAGGAGATCTTACAGGGTGAACTTGACTTTTCCTTTAATCCATGGCCTGTTATCTCTGAAAGTGCTAAAAATTTGATCAAGAAAATGCTTATCAGAGACAGAGACAGAAGTAGACGGATAACTGCTAATGAAGTTCTTCATATGTTTAATTACTTTTCTCTTAATTTTTTTAACTTTATTGCTTTCTTGATTTCTGATTTGCTATATTTGTTCCAGATTGTTGCAGGGTACCCGTGGATCTGTGTACATGGTGTTGCACTATATAAGCCTCTTGATCATGCAG